>JAOPTO010000225.1:16777-36282 GCA_033822845.1 Tetrapedia diversipes | reverse complement strand
TTCTCTCGCGCAAATTCACCCTCCTCCCGGCTTCCTCTTCCACCGGTTTCCCGGAGATTTGATTTGTCGCGCGCGCGCTCTTTTGAGCTACGATAATAGCGTCCTTCCAGGCGTCCGCTCATCCCTTCAACTTAAGCGAGGCTGTATCCAGCGATGTACAAGGACACTGCCGCGATCGAGGAAATCCTTTCCTCTTCTTTAGTCACTCACTTTGCACCCCCTTCGGGATCAACCCCTCCGCGCGGAAACAGAATTTACGCGAGCGTTCCCGCGAACGAGCTCGTGCCTCGAGGACATGTTCGTGTTTGGACGGTTAATAAATAAATGTTGTGTAGTGTAAGTTGCACGGATAAACCTATGTTTCTTGTTTGCAATCATTAACACTGTTCCTACCGACACTTCACGTACAGTGCGCGACACTTGATTAAACGCAGTGACATTTTCATTGTATCTTTGTTTAATGATGTTGAAATTAATCTGGTTTATTTTTTTAATATAATAGGTCATATTTGAAGAAAGTTTATTCCTTTACTTTCTGGAATTATTTATTCAGTGTAAATATATTCGTTTTTTTAAGAAAAAATGAGATTACTCCTGCGACATTTGAATAAACGCAGTTCCTTTCTGCATTATATTTGTACTGTTCTGTGATTTAGTGATGTTATTTTCAAAAAATAAACAATGAAAAAAGAAGTGAATATTGAAAAATGTATTATACGTATTAGGTGTACAAGTTAATTTTAGTCTTTTTTTTTTGGCAGGTTCGGAGTTTATTTAATTTTTTATGCCCAAAAGTTAGTGGATGAAGTAACCTCCCTCACTTTCTATAACTTTTGTCCATCTTTCGGACAACGAATGCCTGTTTCGTATCGATGAACTCATTTAAAAGTGATTGCAATTCCTCATCCATGAATCGTTTTTTATAAGCTTGTTTTTTATCTAGGAGATCGAAAATTCTTTCCCGGAACCTTCAATATCAGTATTTGCAGATAGAATGGGATACAGCATTCTCGCCGAGAGCATCACAGATCATTTTTGCAGCTTCATCGGTGTTTTTTTTTTTTAACTGAAATTCGAATAGCACACAATGACGATTGTGTTCTTTGCTGGACGCCATCATTTGAACTATTGTTTACCTAGGTTATGTTGACCGAATAAAGCAGGTTTCTAACGTTTTAGAAAGCTAAGTGTCTACGCTACAAGACTCTGAAAATACCGTTACGATATTCACATTGTAAATAGCCTTTATCTAATGTTGGCGTATAAACGCCAACCGCAGCGCGAGAGTTGGACGAATATATCCGACACTCGTCCGCAAAGGGTTAATTATTTCTTTTTATTATTCTAACCGTTAAAATAAAGCTTTTATATTGTAATGTAGATTGGATTCAAGAAACGCTTAACCAGTTAACTGTGGCGCCCCCTCTTTAAAGCGCGCACTTATATGTGTCGTGAAAATTGAGCGATGACGAGTATACTCGTCAATCACAGAGTAAGTGTCGCTGTTAAAATATTGGATCAAAAAGATGGGTTTATTATATAAAATTGACAATTTCATTACTAATATCTACTCATTTGGTTAACACAAACATATATTACATACATATTAAACGAAAAACATAAAAAAAATTAAATACATATAAAGATAAGAATTTAAATTCCTGTCGTCCTGTGGCGGACCATCCCTGAAGGAATCTTATAATAAGTTAGCTTCCCCACTTTTGCGTTTGTCCTTTCTACGCTAACATCTAAAAAAACGTTATCATCGCACAATAATAAATTCGTTACGTGAACTAATAAGCTGTTTCAGCCGGTGCATGCGGAGGCGCATGAGTTTATCTCAAATTATTTATATTTTTTATTCGTTTGTTTTATTCCGGCCTAGCCTCAAAATATTCTAAACATCTTGAAATTTGAGAATATGTTTGGTTTTTCTCAAAAATTACAATTTAAATAACCAATGGTCACTACTTTATACGCATGACGAGTATACTCGTCAACACACAAAATCGTGCCACTTCTCCATGACGAGTATACTCGTCAACACACAAAATCGTGCCACTTCTCCATGACGAGTATACTCGTCAACACACAAAATCGTGCCACTTCTCCATGACGAGTATACTCGTCAACACACAAAATCGTGCCACTTCTCCATGACGAGTATACTCGTCAATCACAGTTAACTGGTTAAAAATCATATGTTGTTCTATCATTTTGTCGCGTACCGTATAACATTCCCATGAAAACCCGGCCGAATACGCTTCTGGCCCGAAGGGATCGCGTCGGTTGAGTCATCGGGCGTGTACGTCGCGGCAATTAAGCGGTTCGAAAGGACGCGAAAACCAGTTGACGACGATCTGGAAATGATAGCGAGCGAGGGAAGGCGCGTCCAGGCGATCGCTCGCTAAAAACCGGTAAGCAAATTTATTCGGCCGTTGTTGAGCGACGCCTCTCGACCGCGTCCGGCCGTGTCATTACTCCCTTTCACGGTCCTCGTTAGCAAAGGCTCGCGCGCGCGCTGTAAAGCACGGATCCTGTGTAATAAGACGCGCACGTAGCCGAGCGAGTCGACAGCGACATCGTCTTTATGGTTCGATCGTTACCGTTACGTCTGCCGTGTGAAATCTCTCTTTGTTACCTTTTCACGCATTGTACGGCCAGTGGGTATTGTTTCGAGAGGAGGCCGAGTCGCTCGACCGTGACAGGCGAACTTTGCCTTTATTTGGGAGCCCAAGATGGAGCAGGATTTTAAAGAGAGAGAGAGAGAGAGATGTAAAAATGTAACGTTGGTCGAGGGTTTGCATGTATATGTAATTTTTTAATTGTCTTCTGCTGATCTTCTTATCGATTATATTATATTAATATTACGTACGATAGTTACAGTTTTCCATATTTTTATATGTGTTCAACTGAGATGTCAGAATTAAGAATTTTTAATATTTTAATAATATCATTACTTTATATTTTTGTAAGTGTTAAGTGTGAGGTAACAGAATTAAAAATTTTTAATTTTTAATTTGCGTTACATATTTTAATAATATCATTACTTTATATTTTTGTAAGTGTTAAGTCTGAGGTAACAGAATTAAAGATTTATAATTTGTAATTTGCCTTACATATTTTAATAATATCATTACTTTATATTTTTGCAAGTGTTAAGTCTGAGGTAACAGAATTAAAAATTTTTAATTTTTAATCTGTCTTACCTACCATGACCAGTCATTTAACCAGTCGCGGTAGGAATAGGTATACGTGAAGCGCCGGTAAGAATAGCGTTAAGGGATTAACCGCGACCGTCGATCGCGGCCTAGCCCGTGTCCACGTGGAACGTCTCTGTAATCGAAACCGGTTGATCCACGGAGGAAAGAGAATTACGCGTGTCGCACGTCCAACGGAACATGTCCACGAGCGTCGGGTACGGGCGCCATGGCTGCCGTGGCCGGGCAAGTGTGTAATAAGATATCCGCGGATACTCGAAGCCCTCAATTGGCTAATTTACCGGCAGTTAGCGGCTATCCGACCGCTTAGGTCATCCCAACGTGGCCGGGTATTCGGCCTGAATAATTTATAACCGCCTGTTTACGAGAATTGAGAATAATGAATTTCAACGGCGGCTCGCCACCGCTCCCGACACATCATTGACGAACTACAGCTGGCCATCGGAGCCGCTCGGATGTTCGTTATTAGGTGATACGATGATACCGTTCACGTCCCGTGAATAACATCCTTCTTCGTTACGACGGCCGCGAGCGAAACCGGTCGCCGTTGCACGCCACGCGCGTGATGGAACTTGATTAACCGAAGGAAATAATACCCTGATCATCAGCGGGATTGATGCCTCCGACGTACGCGCCGCCGGAGATACAGCGGCGGGCAAAAGTTTAAGACGAAAGGGTTAACGAAATTATAGCGGGAGCAGCGGGCAACAAGTTTAAGACGGCAGGACAATGTGAAATATGCAAATATTGTTCATATATTTGTTTTTAACGATATTATGGTACGACACTATTTATTGATTAGCATAAAATGCATATTTTATTTATACTATTATTTCTTATTAATTAATTAATATACAGTAACGGATAGTAGTTTAAGTCGACAGGATAATGTAAACCATAATTTTATGGTTCACAAATATTGTTTATCTATTCATTTTTATTGTCATTATGATGGAATACTATTTATTGATTAGCATAGACTACAAATTTTATTTATATTGTTATTTCTTATTACTTAATTACTTTACAGTAGTGGACAAAAGTTTAAGACGGCAGGACAATGTGAAATATGCAAATATTGTTCATATATTTGTTTTCAACGATATTGTGGTACGACACTATTTATTGATTAGCATAAAATGCATATTTTATTTATACTATTATTTCTTATTAAATAATTAATTTATAGTAGTGAATAATAGTTTAGGTCGACAGGATAATGTAAAACATAATTTTATGGTTCACAAATATTGTTTATCTATTCATTTTTATTGTCATTATGATGGAATACTATTTATTGATTAGCATAGACTACAAATTTTATTTATATTGTTATTTCTTATTAATTAATTAATTTATAGTAGTGGATAATAGTTCAAGTCTACAGGATAATGTAAAACATAGTTTTATAGTATGCAAATATTGTTCATATACTTATTTTTTCTATCATTACTGTACAATACTATTTATTGATTAGCATAGAATACAATTTTTATTTATCGTACTATTTCTTATTAATTAATTTATTTATTTTCTTTGACCCTTTGCTTTTAAACTTTTGTCAACTACTGTAACTAATTTATAAGAAACAGTATAATAAAGAAACTTTGCATTCTGTGCTAATCAATAAATACTGTTTTACCATGACCACAATAAAAATGAATGTATAAACAATATTTGTAAATCATAGAACTATGTTCTACATTGTCCTCCCATTTTAAACTCTTGTCTTCTACTGTACACAGAGCTGTCTACGATAACACGATACGGAGCAAGAACACTGTTTTCAATGGGGTTTATTGGGGATAGTTCAAGAATATCAAATCAAGTCGACTTTTTTTCTACTTCAACATACAGATTCAACCAACAATTACACGTTCGGTTAAATAAGCAGCATTCTGTCACACTTTACATTTTGTTCAACTTTATGTAAACTTACACATATAATTGCATTCAACGTTTTAATGTAAACATGTTTCGTGTAATTTGAAGTCATCGCAACGCTAATACAAGAAATAACTGATAACTAAAGAAAATGGCGTGTTTTCGTTTCTTACTTGTGAATGAACACATAACGTGACATTGTCACAGATAACGCGGTACTGATAAATTTAACATTGTTGATTGTTTGTTTGATATGAATAATAACTTATTATAGTAATCTATAACACTCTGGCTGTTCAGTCCAGACTAACATGCGCGAGTAAGCGATAAATAATTTGAGGAGGTAGACAAGCCTAGGAAACAACAAAGAACCGAATGTGAAAGTGGTGAAACAATTATCTTTAAACGTATCCTTAAAAGAGAGTGATTTCATTAAGCATTAATGCAAGGTAATAGATGCACATAAATTTTCAACTTTCTCGGTATCTTCGTAATTCTATTAGTGGAACAGAAAGTTTATATACGTTCATGATATATCAGAACTTATAAATTTGATCTTTAGGATGATAGAATAGTAGTAGAACAATATGTGTTTTGATTCAATTAAGCGAAAATTTATTGTTGTAAATTTTATTTTTAAATTTAGCAAGAAAAATTATTGTTTTATTCAAAAATTACAAACCATTCTTATGTTCACATCACATTGTTTGTTAAATATAAATGTAAACTTTTTCAATGATTTCTTTGATAAATGTGTGATTTGAGAACTACTGAATTTTTTTAATCGATCATTATAATTGTAACACAAAATTACATATGTTACATTTTCAAGAAATTTAAGTTTATCCACTAGTTGAAATTTATACCATAAGATTCATGCGTTTATCAAAAGGGAACATACTTAGAACGAATACTTTTATTTTTCCTAAAAGTATCATAAACTGCTGCTATTTGGTTTAGTATTTTTTTTGGAATGACAATATTATTGTTGAACTATTATTTATAATTAATATTATTGACAATAACATTAATCGTGTATAGTCTTCAAAACATTCAGACAGACTGACAATATTATTGTCAAATTACACATTGTTGTTAATAATATTAATCGTATGATCCTTGATTCTCAAAAGATTGAGCTAGATCACCAATACTATTCTCAAACAATTATTTATAGTTAATATTATTAATAATAACATTAATCATATACAGTCTTCAAAACATTCAGACACACTAACAATATTATTGTCAAACTACACATTGTTGTTAATAATATTAATCTTATGATCCTTGGTCCTCAAAAGATTGAGCTGGATCACCAATACTATTCTCAAACAATTATTTATAGTTAATATTATTGACAATAACATTAATCGTGCGCGATCTTCAAAACATTCAAACGAACTGACAGTATTATTATCAAAAACTATAAATTACTATTAATAATATTGATCGCGTGTGATCTTCAAATCATTGAGCTGTATCACCAATATTATTCTCAAACAATCATTTATAACTAATATTATTGACAGTAACATTAATCGTGTACAGTCTTCAGAACTTTCAGACAGATTGGCAATATTATTGTCAAACTGCACATTATTGACAATAATAGTGATCGTAAGTGATCCTCAAAACATTGAACTGGATCACGAATACTATTCTTAAATAATTATTTATAATTAATATTATTAACAATCTCATTAATCGTGTACAGTCTTCAAAACATTCAAACGAACTGACAGTATTATTATCAAAAACTATAAATTACTATTAATAATATTGATTGCGTGTGATCTTCAAATCATTGAGCTGGATCACCAATATTATTCTCAAACAATCATTTATAAGTAATATTATTACTAGTAACATTAATCTTGTACAGTCTTCAAAACATTCAGGCAGACTAATAAGATTATTGTCAAACTACACATTATTGACAATAATAGTGATCGTAAGTGATCCTCAAAACATTGAACTGGATCACGAATACTATTCTCAAATAATTATTTATAATTATTATTATTAACAATTACATTAATCATGTACAGTCTTCAAAACATTCAGACACACTAACAATATTATTGTCAAATTACACATTGTTGTTAATAATATTAATCCAATGCGGTCCTCAAAATAGTGTGCTGGATCACCAATACTATTCTCAAACAATCATTTATAATTAATATTATTAACAATTACATTAATCATGTACAGTCTTCAAAACATTCAGATAGACTGACAGTATTATTATCAAACTATACATTACTGACAATAATAGTGATCGTAAGTGATCCTCAAAACATTGAACTGGATCACCAATACTATTCTCAAACAATTATTCACAACTAATATTATTAACCATAACATTAATCGTGTACAATCGTCAAACCATTAAGACCACCTGCCAACATAATCATCTCACAGCATCCAATCAACAATATCCTCAACAGCAGCATCGATCTTTCCATCTCGATAGTGATTCTCAAAACCCATGGATCGCGAATCTCCCGCGTTTTCGGCCCCGTTTCGTGTCACTAGCAACAATTCCACTATATACTCCAGCTGACACGACGAGGTCAAAGCGCGTGGCCCGATGCAGCGCATGTGCCACGGCCGATACGCTTCAGATATACGCTGGAGCGTGTAGGTGTCCGGCATCGGGGCACTTCCGGTCGCCAGGCAGGGTCCGCCGACTCCTGGAGTCCCCTCACTCCCCCCCTGGTGGGGACGAGCGGAGGACAGGCCGATGTAAGTGAGCAGTCAAAGAGATGGCGCCTAATAGATTGGTTTGTAGGTGGACGCATTATCCGCGCCACGTATGTGCGCGCGGGCGCGCGAGTTGGCACACGGACGACCGTGCGCGAGAGTGTGCAACGGCCGAGGGCGGAAATTAGTAATGGAGCAATGAGCACCGCGCTAAGTAAAGCTGTCGAGAGTCCTGGGCCGTTCGACGTGGCCGCGGGGGGAAGCTGGCCGCGTCGTGACCGTTTTGTTGAACTGGATGACGCCGTGGATTCGGGCACGAGGGGACCATTACTGTGGTGGAATAGTTGTAGAGATATGGGATATGAAAAAAAATATTTGGATGGATGGATGAGTGTGGCGAGCGTGTATGATAAACTATGAGTAAACGTTAACACTAGGTTGCCGGACGTTGGGTATATTTTAATAATAATTTTATTAAGATATTATAATATAATTAAATAAAATTTAATATTTTTTTTTAATATTTCAAAATTTTAATATTATGCCTCAAATGAGTCAATTTTATTCAAACATGAAAATGGAAATTTAAAAAAAAAGAAAGAAACTTTATTTTAAAGAGAGTTTATCTTCTGGTTTTAAAATGAATTTTCCGCAAATTTTTTATTATACTTAGCACAAACGCCCTTACTTCTATTTCTTTCATATGATACTTAAACTGGACAAAATCATAATTCCGTTCAACAAAATGGTCACGACGTGGATTCGGGCACGAGGGGGCCATTATTGTGGTGTAATAGTTATAGAGTATGGGATACGAGAAAGAATGTTTGTATGGAAAAATGAGTGTGGCGAGTGTGTATGATAAACTATGAGTAAACATTAACACTAGATTGTCGGATATACCTACTTTGCCTGAAACGAGTCAATTTGACTCAACCGTGAGAATTGAAATTTAAAAAGAAAATAAAACTTTATTTTAAAGAAAGTTTACTTAAAACAATTTTTACATGTATATTCTGTTTTTAAAATGAATTTTTATTATGCTTAGCACATTATTATACTTCGCATATTTTTTTATTATACTTAGCACAAACGCCCTTACTTCTATTTCTTTCATATGATACTTGAACTTGACAAAATCATAAGTAAGTCAAATTGACTTATTCCGGCAATCTAGTGTTCGTGTTGTGGAATGAGTGTCGAAGTATGATCTATTGGGTTGTCCGGAAAGTTTATGCCGAAATATTATAAGTATACATACTATTCAAATGTAATACATACAGTGCAAGTTATCTTTTTTATTATTTTATTTGAATAGGTTAACACTAGGTTTACGGGACCCGTAAATTTGACGGGTTTCGAACTGCATGAGTAAAATTTGCAAAAACAATTACTATTATTCCTAGCAATTTCAAATTCTGTCTGATATATACCTTATTCCTTGGAATATATATACTGAAAATAGATGTACAATAAATGTTCGTAAATCTAGTGTTAATTGAAATAGTAACTTGTTTGAATCTAATATTCAGTTTAATTTATTCATTCCTGTCTGATTTGGGTAACAGAAGTTCCCTAATTTTTATTTGTATTAAAGCATCATTCCTGGTACCTGAAATGAAAGAAAGACATACAGTAACTCACAAAATTAATCAACTTATGTACCTGTAAGCTATGTGTTCGATGATCATTTTCATAAATATTCTTTTGGGCATTTAATTCTTTAATTAACCAACGTAATTTATAGCTGACGGTTATATTTCACTTAAATAAAAAATTTGATAAAACGAAAATGTTCGAACGATCTCAAGCATCATTATATATCTACATATCGAAGCTTAAAATTTTATTTTGAAACTATTTCAGAAGTATAATGTATATACAAGGTTTACGTTTCGCGAATTAATCGTTACATTCTTCAGTTTGTAGCTCAGTTATAAAGCTGTAAAGAATTAATCTTCCGTGAGCAACGATCGATTCCAGGCTCTCCTGAAATCACTGACAGGTATACAACCGCAAACATTCCCCTACTCCGCCCCTCCCCCCCTTGGCTGCGTAAAAAGTGAAACGAACATAAAAAGCGGCACCGCGAATCTAATCGACAGCTTCATAAAATTGAACCCATAAAGTCATAAAATCAACCACTCTGTTGGGGAATAGCCCGCCTGGAAAATATTTACAGTCCTTTTTGGCCGCTCTCGTTCCTGCGATCTTTCGCCAAATAGCGAAGGATTCGAGTTACGCTCGAACATGGTGATTCAACAACCAGGAATTATTTTTTGATTAATTCTTCTAAAATTTCATTGATTATTGCAGCTTCATTCGAACCTTGCAACAATTTATGAGAACTTCAGATATTTTTTTTTCACTTCATACCTTTAAATTCTAGGTTCTGAATTTTGGAAATTAATTGTTTGATAAGTGAGGAATAAAAGAGTTATATTAACTTCGAAAACTTCAGATGTGCTTTTTTCACTTCTTATCTTTAAATTTTAAGTTCTAAATTTTCAAAATTAATTGTTTAATAAGTGAGAAATAAAAGATAGTTATATTAGCTTTAAGAATTTCAGACTTTCTTTTTTTCACTTCATACCTTTAAATTTTAGATTCTGAATTTTTGAAATTATCTATTTAGTAAGTGAGAAATAAAACATAGTTATATTAGCTTTGAGAATTTCAGACGTTCTTTTTTTCACTTCATACCTTTAAATTTTAGATTCTGAATTTTTGAAATTAATTGTTTGATAAGTGAGGAATAAAAAATACTCATATTAGCTTTAATGATGTAGAAATGAATAATTTAATAAAAGAAGGTTTTATCCTTTTAATAGTAGGATTTCTAAAAAGTCCTTCAACTTCAAAGGTACTTCAAGAGTAAGCTTCAATATTTATAAGACAAATAAGTGCAAAAATCTTAGATCATCACGAGCAGTAGAAATTGAAAAATTTTCTCTTACAAATACAAAGCATTAGTAGCAGTAGCATTGAATAAACTTATTATTAGAATAAACCAATTCTCTAAAACAGATTTTCCAATTTCTAATCGATAAACTATAATCGATTAACGATCAATATCATCAGTATCACAATCAATATTTCAAACCCTCTCAAACCCATTCAATCTTCTCTAAATTTCAACATTCCCCAATACATTTGTCCGAAATCATCATCTACACCACGATTAACAAATTTTAAAACAAATGCATATAGTACCCATTGTCATGCTTTCAACGTTTACTTTATATCACCAGTATTGCAATGAATATTTCAAACCCATTCAATCTTTTCTAAATCTCAATGTTCCCCAATACATTTGTCCCAAATAATCACCTAGGCTACGATTTACAAGTTTCAAAACAAATGCATACAGTACCTATTGTCATGCTTTTAACATTTACCTAATATCATCAATATTGCAATCAATATTTCGAACACATTCAATCTTTTCTAAATTTCAACGTTCCCCAATACATTTATCCCAAATTACCACCTACGTTGCGACCTAAAAATTTCAAAACAAATGTATGTAGTACCCATTGTCATGCTTTCAACGTGTACCTAATATCATTAGTATTGCAATCAATATTTCAAACCCATTCAATCTTTTCTAAATTTCAACGTTTCCCAATACATTTATCCCAAATTACCACCTACGTTGCGACCTAAAAATTTCAAAACAAATGTATGTAGTACCCATTGTCATGCTTTCAACGTGTACCTTTATAAAAAGTACCTTTCGTCTTCATGAAAGCCATAAAATACTACATAAATTGAACCGACATTACACTGCAAGGAAAAGAGAGGAAGAAGCCTGGGTGCTCGTGGAATTTCCAGGAAACAGCGATCGTAAGGGCCTCGTAGCTGCCGCTGGGAGCCACGAAATCGAAGGATCAGAACTGAGAACGCGGTCGGTGGTCAGCCGCGTCGGTTTTATCTAGGAGCTTTTACAGCCAGCGCCAATACTCACTTTAGTGGTGGATCGATTTGGAGATATGCAAGCAATAAGCGTTTAATTGCACAGGATTCCTCATCGTAGCAGTCTCTTTAGAGCCGCCAGCGGTCCTGCGGACCTATAAAAGGCCATCGGGCCTATAAAACGCATCCTTGGCCGGACACACTCGTTCCTGAACACCATTGTACGCACGTTCTGTCTCCTTCGTCGAGTTTTTCTGCTCCTCGACCCCTCCCCCCCTCCTCTTCGTCCTGCTAGCCAGGAGATTGCATACTCAGGAGATACAATTTAACGATCACTTTGACTTGTGAGATACCGGACAACGTTCTGATGGAACGAAATTGTTACCTAGGCTCCGTCAGGGAGAGAAACGGTGGACGTTGAAACAAATACGAACGTTGACACTTGGCCAACCGAATGGGATGATCGCTCATTTACCCTACCGAGACTATCAGAAAGTATTAGCGTCTGGAATCAAACAAACCTGGAACCTCGAATGGAACGCTAACAAGGGAACACCTCGAACTGTCATTCACGGATTTGAATGAAACTTTGTGAGATTATAGAGTGATCCAAGACAAGAATAACGGAATGCTTCATTTGGGCCCAATCGACGGTTAAGGGTGTGAAAATTAACCCCAAAGTGAAATCGACACTTCCACTTTTTCGCGTATATCTCTTAACCCTTTCAATACTACGGGCGACTATAGTCGCTCTACATAAAATGCCATTTACATACTACGGCCGGCTATAGCCGCTCTGCATACAATTCGCGTAGTATACACTGTTTAATACATATGACGAGCGATTATAGTAACTGTCAGGTATTTTTCCCTGGCAATTGTTTAATAAAAAAGTTTAATAAAAAGTTAATATGTTTAAATGTTATAAATATTTTAAATTGTGGAGTTTTTTTTTTCAATAAGCACCGTTAAACCAATTCGTGTTGCCGTGAAAGCGTGTGCGCCGCCGCTGCCGATTACCGTGCACAGTTTTGTCGCGGCGATCCGTTCAGCGGAACTACCACGGCGGAGAAGTCGCCCGTATTGAAAGGGTTAAAGTATAGTAGAGATAGAGAAAAATGTGTTGTTCGCGGTGTTCCCTTGTAAGAAACCAAATAAATTAAGTAACAGCTCAGACGACTTCTTTGGAAATGGAACAGGAAGACCAGTTAACAGAAGAGACCAAGTCGTACTAAACAGGATCCAGATCGGACCCATGATCAGTTTTTTCCCAACTTCCTGATCAATAGAGTATGAAAGTGCAATCTCTACCATCAGAATTTCTACAATTGAATACCAGAAAAGGATCGTGTATATAACATTAATAGAAAAAATAAAATCTCGATCGCGTACGTTAAGGGGTTAACAGACAAAATAATAAATCCACAAAAGAAACTAGTTTTAAGAAATATTTATGCAAATTCCGCAAATACATAAGTGTCCGGATACTTATGGACGGGAGTGTAGTTCCACGGCGTGCAATGCGTTGCCTAAACAGGCGATTGAACCCGTTACCCAAAAATGGCCCCGTGAAATCGTGTTAAAAATTGTACAACCAGCAATCGTTCATTCAGACTGTTGGAATCTTCTGTCTTTGTTTTATCAATTTTCTTTTTATTTCTTATCGACCAGTCTTCTTGAATGTTCGATGCTTGTCGCAGTTGTTATCGATGCTCATTGCTCATTAGAGCTCGCTCGCTACTTTATAACTACAGGGTGATACCAATCATCTTTTGTCGCTCGTCTCTATACTAATATCAACCATCGTTTTTTGGTTGGAATCTTCTGTCTTTGTTTTATCAATTTTCTTTTTGTTTCTTATCGACCAGTCTTCTTGAATATTCGATGCTTGTCGCAGTTGTTATCGATGCTCATTGCTCATTAGAGCTCGCTCGCTACTTTATAACTACAGGGTGATACCAACCATCTTTTGTCGCTCGTCTCTATACTAATGTCAACCATCGTTTTCTGGTTGGAATCTTGTGTCCTTGTTTTATCAATTTTTATTTGTCTCTTATCGACCAGCCTTCTTGAATATTCGATGCTTGTCGCAGTTGTTATCGATGCTCATTGCTCATTAGAGCTCGCTCGCTACTTTATAACTACAGGGTGATACCAATCATCTTTTGTCGCTCGTCTCTATACTAATATCAACCATCATTTTTTGGTTGGAATCTTCTGTCTTTGTTTTATCAATTTTCTTTTTGTTTCTTATCGACCAGCCTTCTTGAATATTCGATGCTTGTCGCAGTTGTTATCGATGCTCATTGCTCATTAGAGCTGGCTCGCTACTTTATAACTTACAGGGTGATACCAACCATCTTTTGTCGCTCGTCTCTATACTAATATCAACCATCATTTTTTGGTTGGAATCTTCTGTCTTTGTTTTATCAATTTTCTTTTTATTTCTTATCGACCAGTCTTCTTGAATGTTCGATGCTTGTCGCAGTTGTTATCGATGCTCATTGCTCATTAGAGCTCGCTCGCTACTTTATAACTACAGGGTGATACCAATCATCTTTTGTCGCTCGTCTCTATACTAATATCAACCATCGTTTTTTGGTTGGAATCTTCTGTCTTTGTTTTATCAATTTTCTTTTTGTTTCTTATCGACCAGTCTTCTTGAATATTCGATGCTTGTCGCAGTTGTTATCGATGCTCATTGCTCATTAGAGCTCGCTCGCTACTTTATAACTACAGGGTGATACCAACCATCTTTTGTCGCTCGTCTCTATACTAATGTCAACCATCACAGACGATGGTGGGTCTTGTCCAAGTGGAATTCGAAATTCTGAGAAAGAAAACGGGATCGGCGTGAACGTTCGCGCAGGCCACGAACCAAGTAATTTCGAACATCTGGAGAGTCTTAATTAATGGGATATCTTACTGTTCCGCTTCTTCGGGGCCATCGGTGCGCCGATTAAGCAAATACGTACCCTCGTTGGCTATCGCGCGGGCATAATCGTAACTCGTGCCGGTTATCGGAACAACTTTGTCGCGGAATTGCCGGTTTGGCCACCGCGGTGCACACGCCTTTGGCTGAATTAATATAAAATCAGGGTTCCTTTGGCCTGTCGTTGAAGAAAGATGGGGGACGAGGCTGTTGTCGACACGTTCGGAGATGTGTCATCGGAAGGAATCTGATTAGATAGGCGATTCTTCGATGACTTCCTGCCCTATACTTGTTCGATGCTGCGGTCGACGCTTAATCGCCAAGTTTCCGGTGAATTTGTGACGCGACATTCAATTAGAATGCAATCGTAGCAAACCATTTGTTACAATTCTCAAAGTACTTATCAACAATTTTAACTCATCTTACGTAGGTTCAAGTTTATTCTAAAAGTACTTTTTTCATGATACTCTTAAAGTATTTGAAACCTTCCAATCAGATTAATTAATTTACTTGCAATGTACTTGACTTCAGTTATGCATATTCCAAGTAAGATTACTCTTTAAATACACAACTAAATTCCAAAGATCAATTATATTAACATAAAAATCAATTAGAATGTAATTATAATCAAAACCATTTCTTACAATTCTAAAAGCACTTATCAACAATTTTAATTTATTTTACGTAGGTTCAAGTTTATTCTAAAAGTACTTTCTTTCATGATACTGTTAAAGTTTTTGAAACCTTCCAATCAGATTAATTAATTTACTTGCAATGTACTTGACTTTAGTTATGTATATTCCAAGCAAGAATACTCCTTGAATATACAAATAAAGCACGAAGATCAGTAATATGAATATAAAAATCAGTTAAAAAGCAATCATAGCTGACACTATTTCCTACAATTCTACAAGTACTTATTAACAATTTTAATTTATCTCGTGTAGGTTTAAGTCTATTTAAAAACTCCTGAATTATCTGAAATCTTTTAATTAAATTAGTTAATCTATTTGCAATATACTTGACTCCAATTATCCATACTCCAAATACAAATAGTCTTTAAATACACAATTAAATTCCAAAAATCAATTGTGTTAACATGAAAATCAATTAGAATGCAATTATAGCTGAAACTATTTTCTACAATTCTAAAAGTACTTATCAACAATTTTAATTTATCTGGTGTAGATTCAAGTTTACTTAAACCTCCTGAATTATTTGAAATCTTTCAATAAAATTAATTATTCTACTTGCAATGTACTTGACTTCAATTATCCATATTTCAAGTATAACTTCTCCTTAAATACACAATCAAAGCCCAAATTTATGTTATCATAAATGTTAAATCAAGTTATCGTTAAAATCAATTAAAATGCAATTATAGTTGAAACTATTTCCTAAAATTCTTAAAGTACTTATCAACGTAACTTTTAACTTATCTCGCGCACGTTCTACTTTAAAAGCTTACTACCATCTTCGTTTTCAAGTTACTCGTAAACTATTCGAAACTTTCCCGCCATATTTGAATCCACATTCGATCCACGTGTTTGAGAATCGAAACAACCGTCGATCATCCCGTCGATTCCGTGAAAACGCGGTGACAGAGTTTCCTGTTCCACGGAAAAGGTCACAGTCCACTCGGAGCCAGGGCGTTGCACAAAATGGAAGTTTAATTGAAGACAAACAATAATGCGATGCGCGCATAACCACGCGGGTCAGGAATGGCATCCGTTATGTGTCTCCTCTGTTCCCCGCCTCTTTTCCCTTCGTTTCTGCCGTGGCCGGGGCGCCTTCACGTCGAACGTATTAAATTTCACGCATCGCCTCTCCCGCACTCCCACGATTCGCAATTGCTCGCATTCCCCGCAATCTAGAAATCTAGATCGCTATTAATTTTATATCCTCCCCCTTCCGCGCGACGCGCAATTTTGCATCGGCGCATTGTCCTCCATCTTCTCCAACTCCGCCATCTTCCTTGGCCGTTTGTTGTCACGAGTAAAGCTTTTTGAGAGAAAGAGTGTTTTAATGAGAATTATTACTAATATCTCTGGAAGGAATAATATATATAATATATAATATGTGTGTTACCTCACGTGACGAGGCATTTTTGAAATGACATTAACCCTTTCGCAGTTTAACACTAGGTTTACGAGAACGGTTAATTTCAGCAGAAAAGGATTATTATTATTCCTAATAATTTTCATTCACTTTTATTGATGGACTCCACTCAGCTTTGGAGTTTTAAATTCGTATGTAAAAGTATATTAGAAATAAATGCACAAGAAATGTCCGTAAATCTAGTATTAATATGGTAGAACTTCGGGTATTACAATAAATTACAGTAGGGTATCATAACTTAAATCGTATCGTGATAACATAGTTAATCAAATTTGTTGTATGAAAGCAATTGAGATTACTCACTTTTTCAATCTAATGCAAAAGATTTTAGAAGTCTTGATAACAATGGAGTAGTTATACTTTTAAGCTGCTTCTCACGTGCTGTGAGATAAGTATTCGAATAGTACGAATTTGAATAATGAATGTCTATAAATTAGGATCCGACAATGTCTAATGATCTACGACACCATCTAATGAATCACTGTATTATATATTAGCATATGAGATCACGCAGTCGGTCGGAAATAGTCAGTATAGAGAACAGGTTCGATTTGCTAAATAAAGGGGCGATTTATACAGTTTAATTAAAGATCTACTTACTTCAATCCAAGCATTAACCCTGCTCCAACACTTTATCCTGCTCTGTTTAACGAATGTATCTTCCATACAAAAATTGGGTCCCAGGCCCAAAACTCATCGACCAAACGGGCCCAGACGACAATAATTATTAACGAAAGTAGTATTACGAACAACTGGATCAATAAAGCAAACGTAAAACGAATGTATCTTGCATGCAAAAATCGGATCCTGGACCCAAAACAGGCCCAGATGGCGATAATTATTAGCAAAAGTGGGGATACGAGTAATTGGGTCAATAAAGCAAATGGGGTATTATATTTCAACCACCTCCATACTTCATCCTTCTCTGTTTAACGAATGTATCTTGCATGCAAAAATCGGGTCCTGGGCCCAAAACTCACCAACAAAACGGGCCCAGACGAAGATAATTATTAAAAAAAGTAGTATTACGAACAACTGGATCATTAAAGCAAATGTAAAACAAATGTATCTTGCATGCAAAAATCGGGTCCTGGACCCAAAACTCGCCAACAAAACGGGCCCAGGCGAAAATAATTATTAAAAGAAAGTGGTGATACGAGTAGCTGGATCAATGAAGCAAATAGGGTTTTGTGCTTCAACCATCTCCATAGTTCATCCTTCTCCGTTTAACGAATGTATCTTGCATGCAAAAATCGGGTCCCGGGCCCAGGCGAAAATAATTATTAAAAGAAAGTGGTGATACGAGTAGCTGGATCAATGAAGCAAATAGGGTTTTGTGCTTCAACCATCTCCATAGTTCATCCTTCTCCGTTTAACGAATGTATCTTGCATGCAAAAATCGGGTCCCGGGCCCAAAACTCGCCGACCAAACGGGCCCAGACGACGACGTGCTCACCTCGCAGCCAGGTTCCGGCGAAAAACGAGATTTCGAATCGCCAGCAGCCTGGGCCCCGTTCAACGCGTCATTACTTTTAACTAGCTCCTCTCGGGGCCCATCGGGTCCCCGGCAGGCCTAATCTCGGCAATTATCATCGCGTAGGTACACAACAGCGGCGAACTTTTACAAGCGTGTTCCACGGGCCCAGAAGGGGGTCGAGGGGGGCGAAGGGGAGGACGAAGAGGAGGCCGTTGCTCGTGTAAACGCTCGCGTTGGCCGTCAACGCTGCGCTGACCCGTGAGCGACTTCCCACGACACCGGCAGGACCAGTCCTTTCCACTAATTTCATTAAACGGTCCCCCGGTGAAACCGAAAAATAACATCCCCGCGATCGTGCTACCGGCCAAACGACCTGTACGTGCGCGTGAAAAATTTGGTAACTCGACCATACTATTAAGAAACATCTTTATGGGGCCCGTTCTTCTGGGACGTTGGGCCTTGCGCTCGGATGCTCGAAGATTCTGCTACTTCTTTTCTTTGCGTTTTAAAGGAATCGATGCGGTATCTCGGATCATTTTGTATTGTGGTCTGTACTATTTTGAAACGATCAGTTTCTTTTAACTTTCTTTTTGTGTATTTGACGCTTCTTTCGATTTAGTGTACAAATATGTGAGTATGGAAATAAGAACAGTATGGTGTAATGGTATACGGTTCGAGGCAGGGATGTTAGTATTTTTATCAATAATGAAAGTATTGGAAAATATTGAGTATTTGAAGTTAGATAATTAAATGGAGTGAGTCTCGTAAGTATGAAACTGAAAATTATTGATGACATTCTTCATATTTCGAAATGCGTATTTTTGATGTTTATAAAAATTTTACTCATGAAGAATTATTACGAAATGATACCGATTTCTAGACAATCTCATTTATCTATTTACACAGGTATAATTAACCATCAATAATAATTGAAATAAGAAGAGTCCCATAACACAGTGAGTAACCTTACAATTTTTTGAAAGTCCTTCATTCACAAAGAATTATTACTGAATAATACCGATTTTTAGACGATCTCATTTACCTATTTACATAATTATAATTAACCTTCGTTAACAATTAAAATAAATAGCCCCCAATAGTAACTTTTACCAAACAAAATGGAGTAACTCTGACTTCCTTGAAAATTCTGTGTGTACGAAGAATTATGACTAAATAATACCGATCTCTAGAAAATCCCATTTACCTATTTGCACAATTATAATTAACCATCATTAATAGTTGAAATAGG
>JAOPTO010000225.1:0-16757 GCA_033822845.1 Tetrapedia diversipes | reverse complement strand
TACTACGTTCTTCCTTCAGAATCACAATCTTTCTTCCTTCAGAATCAAACTCTTTCTGCCACGCGCACGCATTTTCCCCGTCATATATTCTTCCAAACACTCATTTCCTTTCTTTCTAATTTCTAAACCGCATCTAAGCATCTAAGCATTCGGTCACGTTCACCCAAAATTCCTCAGTCGCGACGTTTTCTCAAGTGCTCATCTTTCACGCCTTAGAAACATTCAAATCCAAACATTCTACGTTCACAGGGTTATCGCTTGTCTCAAGCACTCTTCACATTTTCCTAAGCTCTCATCAACTCGATCGCAATCCTACGATAACATCCACCATGATTGATACAGTTCTACAGACAAAATGGTCCTAATTACCGTAGAAGCGAAGCATTGAACCTAAAGAAGGAAATAAATGAAAAAAACAGCAAGAGGGAGGGAAAAAAGCATAAAACCGTAACCTTCGAGTTGTATTCGAGACCCCGTGGAGCGAAAATTTTGCAGCTAGGCACGTGCATCAATTTCAGCCGTGAAACGGAACGCGTCGCGCGTAAAACTTTCGCGGTGGAGACGGTTTCGTATTCCGGTGCGTGCAGGAAACGAAAAAGGCGGGGAGGGACGCCACCCTCGAAGAATTCGAAAGGGGGGAGAGATAAGAATTTTCGGACGGCTTCCGATAAAGACGCGGAGGAGGCGCGCGACGGAGGAGGACGCGAACGCTCGAGGGTCGCGTATAACGTAAACGCAAAGTAGAACACACGACTCCCATAAGTCGTAAAGGGAACCTATAAAATTGTACCCCGCGCCCACGGCGGTCGGCCAACCGGCAATTTCATATATTTACGTCAATCTTCTCGAGTTATGAAACAACATAGGCACACGGTCGCTCGCGAAACTCTCCGTACCTCGGTTAAATTTTAGATGCTAAAAGGAGAAGCAAGGAACTTTTGATGGTTCATAGGCATTAACTTTGTTTGTTAACACTAGATTGCCGGAGTGAGCCAATTTGACTCACTTATGATTTTGTCAAGTTCAAGTATTATGTGAAAGGAATAAAAGTAAACGCGTTTGTGCTAATTGTGATAAAAAAATTTGCGGAAAGTGTATTTTAAAGACAGCATATATATGTAAAGATTGTTTTGAACAAACTTTATTTAAAATAACGTTTTATTTTTTTTTTTAACCTTCAATTTTCATGTTTTAGTCAAATTGACTCGTTTCAGGCAAAATAGGTATATACCCAACATCCAGCAATCTAGTGTTAGGTGGTCATCATTTATTTGTTTGTTCATTAGAAATTGTATCACAGCATTCACTGCATGAATAGGTACAAAGAATATATTAACACTAGATTGCCGAATGTTGGGTATATACCTATTTTGCCTGAAATGAGTCAATTTGACTCAAACACGAAAACGAAAGTTAAAAAAAAAAAATGAAACTTTATTTTTAAAAAAGTTTGTTCAAAACAATTTTTACATATGTATGCTGTTTTTAAAATACATTTTCCACAGATCTTTTTATTACATTTAGCACAACCGTCCTTACTTGTATTCCTTTCCAATGATACTTGAACTTGACAAAAACACAAGTGAGTCAAATTGACTCACTCCGACAATCTAGTGTTAAAGAACGATAAACAAAATTTGTCATGATTATTAGAATTATTATAGCCAGAAATTTTATTGATTTTATTGTGCTCGTGGCAACTGTATTTAAGTTTTCCCAAAATTTATATTTTTAATTTGTTTAATTTCTTTTACAAGCAAATACGAGGAACATCGTCGCCATTTCGGAATTTAATTTTAGCTGATAGATTAATTGATGACTATTAAATCTTTATTAATTTACTTCAGATATATGAAATTTGGCAGGTGTGAGAGATTCTTGTGTCCGTCTACGCGTTCATAACTAAAATTGAATGGCTGTGCGAGAACCCATATACGCGTTCATAGTGCTCAAAGGGTTAACGGTAACAACGTGAACGAAGATCCACGAGGAAAAGCTGTTAAAAAGAACTATCCGACAACGTTACCGCCCGCTAATCTATACAAAATTAATATTCGCGTTCGACTATTACGCGGGGCGATGAAATTTTTTTCTCTAAACTTCGCCCCGTCGCGAGATAAACTAGTTTCACGGCGCGAGATTGAAAAATCGACTGGCGGTGCATCGAAACGCCGAAAATGGGCGTTTAATTCTTTTTATCGGGTATCAGGAACGGTATTACGTTATACGAGCATACACGAGCACCGGCTTTATGCAAAGAAAATTCAATAACCGAACAGTTTATGCGTACCTGCACGACGTAGCCCTCGCGCGCCACAGGAATATTAAAAGCGAGACTTTTTCTTTCTTTTCCTTTTTTTTTTCTTTTTTTTTTTTTTTATTGAAACGCTTTATGAACAGCAACGAGCACAGTTTTATCACCTGCTGGAAAACCCTTCGACCGTCAGATTCGAGATTTCCTGCGAAATTGCGCGCGAAACCGGAGAATAAAGCTGGTCGTTTCAACGGGAATACCTTGTGTGGTTGATTCAGGGTAGAATATACATTTTATTGGGTTGAAGGGAAAGTTCTGTCGTATTTTCTGTTTCCGTTAATTCACGTGGAACCCAAACACTTTGCTTGAACACAAACCCAACAGATTCAATGTGATCTCCAACAGTTGTATGATGAATGCCAAACTCTTCTGCAATTTCTCGACTTGTTAAATGTGGATTATTTTCCAACATGGATCGCAAAACATCATTATCGATCTTGGATGGTCGTCCAGATCGATCACTTTCTTGGAGGTTCAGATCCCCGGAACGAAATTTGCTAAACCATCTTTGACAAGTACGAACATTTACAATATCTTTTCCAAATACCGCACATAAATTGTTACATGCAACCGATGCGTTGCTTCCTTTTTGGAATTCATACAAAATGCAGTGTCGTAAATGCACTTTATCTATTGACATGTTTTTCACTTTAAACATCACAAGTAAATGATGAACGGTAAAAAAGGACTCCTTTTATATTATACAGCAGGTAAGAAAACAAAAAAAATTCCCAATGACTCACTAGCCAGATGTTTTTTTTTTATTTACAAGAAAAATTACCCACCTATTTAACCCTTTTAGTGCCGGAGGCCGATATATCGGCTCTTGATGCACTGGCGAGAAGTGCCAGAGCCGATATATCGGCCCGCGTCTTGTAGCGCTTTACTATTCGCATTGCAGGAGAACTCTATCTCAAAATAAATTTATAATACGTTATAAATGGTCTAATTTCATTACGAGAGAATTAAAGAAAATAGTATTTCGTTTTAACTCTTTGTAGACGACTTTTTCCTATCGCTTGGAGCTAACGAAATCTAACATAAGTACCATGTACCTTCGAATGATTTTTTATTTTTATTATGTAATATTATTTATCTTGTTACAAAATACATTGGAAATGCAAAGTATATACTTTGTAATAAATGGTCTACATAAAATTATGATGAAAAGATGACTTTTTGTATGTGCAAATACGTTTTGTAAGAGAGAACTCAACTTTTACTTTCTTTATGATCTTTTATACCTTTGTTATTTATATAATTTTCAATGAATGTAGAAAAACTAGTGTCATCGTTTTGTTCTCTATTCCGTCCTTAATATACTGCTTTTTGAATCATGTAAATATTGTTTCTTGTTTGGTTTTTATGAGCGTTTTCCCAAACCCTAGTAAAACCGTGAAATTCGGCCGGTTATTCTCGCATAGGCACCTCTTTTTCGCCTGGCACTAAAAGGGTTAAAATACGACAGAACTTATCTCCAACCTAATACATCGTACAGTGCCAACCGAAAGTTTGAAATCATCACAAATTCTAAGGAAAACGGTGATTTTATAACGGAGAAAGAATTTTGAGTTGTGTCCGCTTAGAAAACTGTTCAGCGAAGATTCTATCGAAGTACAGAAAATTGTTATTGATATTGATGATACTGATTTGGAAATGTGTAACTTAGAATTAATGAGATGATGAGCATGGAATTTGATACGGGGATAAACCAAGAAGTGGTTAAGGAAGGGTATTATTAATCCCTATCCTGTAACGGGGATCACGTTGACCTTAGTATCTTTTAAAAGTTCAACTATCTCCTGAAGCCATAAGTATAAAACTTTAACCCAAGCACTATTCCTGCACAATATTTTTATATTATATTTATTAGGGGAATCGGAAAGTAATGTCGTTTTTTTACATTAACTTTAAACACATAAATCTTTAACGAATTTTTATTTTAATCAACGATGTGATCATCCTCATTATCAACAACCTTTTGCCATCTAGTATGCAAATTTTCAATGCCGGATCGATTGGTTTTTGAGCAAAATATCCAGAGATGGAATAACAGAAACGACATTATTTCCGGTCCCCGAAATATATAATACAAGAATAACGCAATAATAGATTTAAAGATTGTTGTAGAAAATATTTCTATGAAAGTTCATAGAAGATTCCTTTAAAATACTACTTTCAGGAATTTCTATGGAAAATAGAAAGGTAAATTGACATGAATATTTTGAATGAAAATGTTTCTGGAATAGTTTGCACTTGAGATTCTTTTTTCCTTCTAATGGGTTTTATCAACACAGATAAGGCTCGTGCTAAAAATTTCTCGAGATTCTGTAGGTTTAGGACGCAGCGAGTAATTAGCGAGCTGGAAATATGCATTTATAGAAATTTTTCTTAGAAAAGCGTGTGTATCGAGGTTATCGACAAATTTGATCGATCATATATAATAAAACCAGCATATACAGAAACAATTAACTGATGACTTATCCGTACCCCTTGGACTCCAAATTTTCTTCCTGATATCTCATCCCTACCACTCTATTTTTACAAACATTTTAAAAGAACCTAATTAGCAGATAGTTCAGTCGAAGGCAGTCCCCCAACACCTCGCTGAAGAATAAACTTAACACTATTCCTACCGACACTTCATATAAACTTATTCCTACCGCGACATTCCTACGTAAGACAGACTACAAATTTTTCTCAAAAAATAAACAATGAAAAAAGAAGTGAATATCGAAAAATGTATTATACGTAGTATCAATTATCAATTATCCTATCGCAACAGTCATCCGTCCAATAGTCATCCTTTACCAAATATTGAGCTACTTGAACCCTCGCTTCCTAGTGACTTATCCGTATCCCTGGATTGACTCTAAATTTCTTCATGATAACTCATCCCTACCACTCTATTTTTACAAACATTTAAAAGAACCTAATTAGCAGACAGTTCAGTCTAAGGCAGTCCCCCAACACCTCGCTGAAGAATAAAACTTAACACTATTCCTACCGACACTTCACGTTAACCTATTCTACCGCGACATTCTTACGTAAGACAGACTGCAAATTTTTCTCAAAAAATAAACGTTGAAAAAAGAAATGAATATCGAAAATGTATTATACGTAGTATCAATTATCAATTATCCTATCGCAACAGTCATCCGTCCAATAGTCATCCTTTACCAAATATTGAGCTACTTGAACCCTCGCTTCCTAGTGACTTATCCGTACCCCTTGGACTCCAAATTTTCTTCCTGATATCTCATCTCTACCACTCTATTTTTACAATCATTTAAAAGAACCTAATTAGCAGATAGTTCAGTAAAAGGCAGTCCCCCAACACCTCGCTGAAGAATAAAACTTAACACTATTCCTACCGACACTTCATATAAACTTATTCCTACCGCGACATTCCCACGTAAGACAGACTACAAACTTTTTTCAGAAAATAAACAATAAAAAGAGAAGTGAATATTGAATAATGTATTGTACGTATATTTGAGGAAAAGTCTAAAGTTTAAAGGTGATTCTATTACGTTATATATATGAAATTTTGATCGAAATTTTAAAAACGGTCATTTGACCGGTCGTGGTAGGAATAGTGTTAACGCATTTAACGCTTTACCGACCGGAAGCTCATTAATCTGCTTTCACATTGATAGATTGTAAATTTTATAATGTTTCTTTACACGAAGCCAACTATTCCGAGCGATATCGTATACATTCCGTAAATAAATATTAACACATTGCGGACCAAACATTTTATTGCTAACCATACCCAGTGGCCGGCTATTTTTTTGCGTCAAATATTTTTAAGTTAGTGATCATTTGTTAGTAATTAAAAATCATTGATACGAGAAATATTTATTTTCAATAGCAACTTTAAAAATGAATGATTTTTTAATATATTTCAATAAGTAAAAATTTGTACAAACTAAACATTTTTCAAAGTATAATATTTAGTAAAACATATAACATTTTTATCTTGAAAATCATCATCATCCTCACAAATATTCATATTTTCGTCGTCAACTTGATGTATTCCAGAAACTGTCCGAAAATATTTCTGTAATATTGTTATAATCGTTTTATCGTTATCCATGTTTCAGGGTTTCAAAAAATTAATTCGCAATACAAATTACCAAAAACCGTCCTTGATTATCACGTAACAACTGTGCGATATCTCGTCGACAACCTCTAACGATGAAATATAAAAGACGAGATATCTCGTCATCCGTCCGCAATGTGTTAAACTATGCGAAGAAAATCATTGCAGTCACTTCATTAGCGATGCATCCGCGCCAAAATGAGCCGATCGAGAGTGCGCGTGCAATAAGTTGAACCACGAGCGATCGATAAAGTGTTAAAAAACTAAGCATATTCTCCTAATTGTAAAAATTGCTATTTTCATAATAGCATAATTTTGTTGCATAATTTTTTAGTGCGGCCACGGATAAACAGAAATGCGGATCAAGGGTAATAAAAGCAACAAACCCACGATCATTGAAATATACCAAAAATTTATTTACATAAAAACATGAATATAATACCTATAATATTTCAACTGCTGCTTGCATTTATTTATTTATTTATTTATTATTTATTTATTTTTTTTTTTTTACTCATTTCCATTCGGTGTCGATACATCCAAAAAACAATCTGTGTCGAGATAGATCTTTCCAAACCGATCGGTATTGTCGCAATCTCCAAACGTCGCGATTAGTCCAATGGAAAAAAGAAAAGAAAACAAAAACGAGAAAAAAGCGCGCGAAACAACCGTATTAAACGGATCTAACCTCTAAAAGTACGCGTTTAAACGAAAGAGAAAGAGTAATCGATCGAATGCGAACAGTATCCAAAGGGTTCGTTCTGTTCGTCGGTCGAACACATTTAACCATATAAATCAGACGAAACGCAGTGGAGCCCCGTTCGCAAGACTGGATTCCCATTTTTTTTCTTTTCCTTCTTTTATTCGCGCCCTCATATTTCGTTCTCCCATCCTCCCTATTCGACGAAAGTCGTCTGTTTGCGTGAGCGCGCGCGACAAAAACGAAAAATCACGTTCTCTCCCCATCGCCATAAATAGTGCGTTTATATTATTAAATCGGTCATCGCGGGCGTTTCGCAACCCCTCGCGAGCCATCATTCTTTTCTTTCCCTTTCTCCCTCCTCCCTCCTCTCGTTTGCACTCTGCCTCGTGTTCGTTACAATATTTACAGAAAGACGGACATACGTACAACACAGGGTATAGCTCGGTATCAGAGAAAGAAGAAACGAAGGTAAGTAGGTACGATACACAACATCATAAACACTTTCTTCCCCTTCCGTCTGACCATCTTTACGATGCGCTCGTTCACAATTATCGTTATCGTTATCCGTTTCTTGCGAACATTTTTCAGTAGCTTGCAATCATACGCGGGATTACACTTCCCCGCGAGTTTCCCCGATTGCACCCCACACGTTCGCTAATCGTTAGGAAATTTCGGCTCTCCAATCGTCCGCTAATTAGTCTCGCGATATTTCAGCCACTCAGGATCCCAACTAATTAACCCTACTTTTTACACGTTTCTCAATTTGAATGCGATTAGAGTTTGTTTTTTTCAGTTTTATTCCTTTTTTTCGTTTTTACACGGTTGATTAGTTCGGTTCCCGAGCGACACAACACAAAGTTCATCGTCATGCTCGTTTCTCGGCGCGAAACTACGTTTCTTCTTTTTTAACACTTAACCGACCGAATGTGGAGATCTTCCATTTTTTCCTCGACAAACTACAGCCATTGATTTTTTGTTTGCTTTTGTTATTAGTTGGTCTTGAACTAAGTGTTGTTCACGGTTCATCAAATGTATTCCCTGCTTTTCCAGGATACAATTTTTAATAAATTCAACAATAACTTAACCCTTTCGCTGCCGAGCGCCATAGCGAAAGTGCGAACATTAAACTTGCGCAGTCTTCAGCATTCAAGATCAAAACTTTTGTCTCAAAAACAATTTTCTAACGTTACTTTTAGAAGCAAAATGATTCGTGTTCATAATTTTTCCACGAACATATATTTAATTCAACGATACAATTAATATTTTTACATTACACAACAAAATAGTAACTATAATTATAACATATAATGTTGACCAATAATTTCTTAATAATCAGATTCTCTATGAAATTTCTCAAAACATGGGTAAAACTTGACTTCTGACTCCATTTTTGGGATAGGTGCCACCTATACACGATGGATGACTACAGTCATCCTTGTAGCCAGTGACTATAGTCACTCGTAGTAGCGAAAGGGTTAAAACCAACTGACACCAAAAATAAATGCAATTAACGGCAGCATTTTGTCGAGGATAAAATGGGAAATCTTCCCATTCGGTTGGCCAAATGTTAAGAAGGATCAGCGACCGTCCGAGCGTGGATCGAAGGATAAGGTAGAAGTAAATTGTGGATCATCGATCGTCCACGCTTTGCGGCCGCGATTATCGTTGAGGGCGCTCCAGAAAGTGTTTACAGCGCTCGATCAACCAGACGCCATATTGTCGCTACGAAAACGATCAAGCACGCGATCTATCGCTAAAAGCGCCTGCAGCTTATCGACACGCTTCCTCTCTTCCGCTCTCCTTCTGTTTTCTCTTTCGTTTCTGGTCGTTTAGCTCGATTAGCGTTCCTTAAACAGTACGTGTATAAAAAGGAGTCGTTCGCTTCGCGTCAGGGCAATGGCCGTTCGTATAAAAGTTCTGAGAAACTGGGACCACGAGGCACGTGTTCTTTCTTTTGTAATTGTTCGAAAAAGAAGGGAGCTATAAATATTCTATGATAAACTAAATATATTTATAAAAAATGTAAAATTTGCTTTTCAAAGCATTACAATCGTTTTCTTTCTTTTTTTTTTTTTTTATTAGATACTAACGTTGTAGAGCTTTAAAACTTGTTTAATCATCGTGTCGTACAGTAGGATCGTGATTTTTATTTTTCGTTCAGTGGAATTTGTTTCAATACTTATTCATACTGAAACTGAAATTGAAGTTCGTGTTTCATACGGTTCCTCTGAATTCTCTTTTTATTGTAAATTTTAGTCAACATTACATTATTGAGAACATGAATTAAATGTTTAAGCGTCGCCGCGCGAATTCTTCTCTGTAACCCAAACGTTTATGCGCTCGCTATCTTTTATTTATAACTTCAAACTAAGCATTCCTATAATAAACAAATCGTTATACGTTAAATAAAGACATAGATTTAAAACGTTCGTATTCATTTCTACGTATCTTTATTTAAATATTTGTACCAGCTTTCGAATCACAATCGTGTATGTACAAAATTAAAATAAATAAATCAAACCTTACGAGTAATACAAAAGCGTGAAAAAAAAAACGTATCTTAACACGAATGGGTTACAGAGATGCGCGACGTTAAAAGAAGATTCCTTTCGTTTTATAAAGCATCAAGAAAGTGATAAAAAAAAAAAAAAAAAAAAAAAAAACGTTCTCCTGCTGTTCCTTATATTCCTAAATCCGTCTTCATATAGGTGTTCAAATAAAAATAATACGTTAATTTATTTCTCATTTTTTATACTCAATCGAAAAGAAAAACATTCTTTCACTTTCATCGGTTTAAAACATTCTCCTCGTTTCTTTTAATTAGGTACATACAACAACACGTTAAAAAGTAAAATTCTCTCCTCCGACCAGTATAATATTAAACCTCTTGTCCAAGTTACATCCACGTGTTTCGTCTTTTAGGTTTCGAACAATCGCGCAAAAAAGATGGTCCACGTGGTTTACATATCATCAGTCGTCGCGCTGCCTAATAACGGCGAGCCTATCCCCGAAAGATGGACCCGAACGACGGGTCAAGCGTTGCCCGCTGTTAAGATCGATACAATTAGTCCCAGAAAAATGTAATTATCGTTATCAATATCAAGTTACCATTACTATTATTGGTTCAGTTTGTTGGACCACGTGCACGGCGGACGATTACCATTTTGAATCGACATCGATCCCCACGTTACTTTCGTCCCTTATCTTATTAAACGTTTCGAAAATCGTCGCTGGAGTCTCGTGTGTCGGCGTTCGGTCGGTTAGAAAAAAAGCTCACCAGGAGAGGCACTGGATACTTGTAAAAAAATGTCTCCCTTTGATATCTAGCTCCTACAGACATCGGCTGATAGAAAATATCGCGTCTTCGCCGCTTACTTCCGGTATCTAGGTACCGTTGAACGTCGTTGAAACGTCGCCACTCGACGAGACCCCTCTTTATTTATTATTTATTCGTTTATTTACTTATTTATCTTCTGCCCGTTCTTCCCATCGAATTGCGACCTACAGTGTGTCTCGGATAGAAATTCGATAGAAATTCGACCTGTTAACAGCTCGATTATAAAAAGATGCATGGCTTGCGCGTTGGCCATTGAAAGATCCTCGGTTGTTGCTGAAAGTCGCATCAACAAGTGTGAATGGTAAAACGCCCCTCGCTCTCGAGTTCCCCTTAATCGATATGATTGTATAAAACGATATAGTAGAGTAGAGCGTGTGATCGATTAGAACAATTGTAACGGGAGAGAATGATGGATAGTTGTACAGTAAGAAGTTTGGTGAATTTCCTTTCGTGTCGTTCTTAATTATTCGATGCTTTAGATTTTAACACCATTCCCACCGACACTTCACGTATACCTATTCCTATCGCGACATTCCTACGTAAGACAAACTACAAATTTTTCTCAGAAACTAAACAATGAAAAAAGAAGCGAATACTGAAAAATGTATTATAGGTTTATTTGAGGAAAAGTCTAAAATTTATAGGCGATTCGATTACGTTGTATATGTGAAGTTCTAATCGAAATTTTAGAAACGGTCATTTGACCGGTCGTGGTAGGAATAGTGTTAAAAGTCCAACCTCGAACAGATATAGCATTTCGAACTTGCGAGACTGACGCACCAAATAATAACGTTAAACATATTTTAAGTGAAATTAGTCGACATTAATCTATGTGCTAAACTGTGTATATATATTTACGCGTGTAAATAATTGATATGTTAAATAATAATTGTTAAAAATACATACATAAGAGCATTTGATCCGGTGCGAGTCGATTAACGAAAATCTTGCTCGATTGTGCAGTCGGTAACGGTTGGACCGAACCGTTTCGTTCCATTTATAGGAATATTAACCGTTAATTACTGACGTTAATATTAACGAATCAACGTATGTAATAATTAATAAGAAACGTATAACAGGCTGATCAATTTGGTGCGAGTCAATTTCAAAGTTCACTATATTAGATCGTTCCAATCGATTGATCGATGAGAAAAATTATTCAATAACTCAAGGTCTCCCGTTCAACGTGTCTCCTTTCAATTTTATTGTAAATTCAGTTAGAAGTTGTAGCATCAAAACGGGAACGGAAAGAAGAGATAAAAATGGCGTGTGTACGAGTTCGTGTACTTAGTCGCAGTATGAAAGAGTTATCGCGTAACAATCGCGTTGGTCGAAGAAACTGCGCGTGTTCGTTTTGAGTGTAGCCTCGACGACGAAGAACGAATAAGCCTTTTAGGCGTTCACGATCGAGGCCCATCGATTCGATTATGCATTATCGCGTGACACGTCGCAGAGGATACAATATCCGTACGATATCATCTAAACATACAGCATCAAAAATTCGATATACTGATATAAACGCTCATATGTGTTTCCATTTATATACATACACACTTATGTACGAGGCTCTTATAAAAAAAAAGAACGCAACCGCGTGCAATCTCGCCGTGTTCTGTGTGGAAAAAAGTGTTTCCTTTCTCTATAGTTCTCCCCATTCCGCGTGTCCCAGAAGCACCTTCTTCTCTGTTACAAACGAACTTCCGTCTTCTCATGTCGCCATGTTCGCGTCATTAGCCCGCGATCGTTCTTTTTTCTTTGCGAAGCGACACGGAACAAACGTTATCCTCCCACCTTACCCGATCGTCAGAGATACTTAAAGCTAAGCCTAGTTATCTCTGGATTATAAACCTGCACACAGATATGCGATCGCGATCCTCGTGTGTTCCATTTCATTAAATTCGATCGCCCCGATGTCGGTCCGGAGGATCACCTTCGCGGCTCTCGATCTCTGATAAAGCTCGAGTTCGCTCGCGAACCGTTCCATCGATCGTCCAAACTCTGACAGGGGCAACGAAGGTAGTAGCTTAAGACTTATTATATCACATCTTCAATATGTGCGGCAGTATTTTATTTTCCCTTACGTTCTAAACCTGCTCGGCCGTCGAGAACTCGGTGCTGAGATTTGATGTTTGACATCGAACTCGCTAGAGTAGTTGACCCGCAGCCCCAATTCGCGGTGTGCCAGAAAACTTGTTGCTAAAAAAAATTCTCCTATTCGACGGGACCGAGCCGTTGGGCCCGATGCCCGTTAGTCGCGATCAGGTTCCGATAATTGGCAGTATCGATCGGACGTGTTACGTCCACGAGACCCTACTAAGTAATGTACATCGATTATCCTAGAACGGGTTGCGGCAGTTTAATCTTCCCGGGCGGACACCAACGATTTCCAGGCAAGCCGATTTCATGCAGAGCCGGGCTTCTTCAAGGAAAATTGTCGAGAACTTCCGCTTTCTCCTCCGTCCCCTTCGTTCCTCGTTAGAACCGGCACGCGCCGTAGAAGGTGCACGAAGTTGGAGGGCCGTTAAACGCGTGTACTCGATGTTAGAACCCCGAAACAGCGACCGAATCGTACAAAGAGAACAAAGCGAACGACAAACTCTCGCCCACACTTAGTCCTTCCACCAGCTGCACAAACAGCAAAACCATCGCCTCTCGGGATGGGGCTGAAGTATCTGCTATTGTCAGTGCATCGCCCTGGTGGTGGTCAAATGGGTGGTCTCCGCCCTTTTCGGAGGCGGTGGTGGCGGCCTTCGTTTGCTCGCGATCGCGTTCACGATGTTGATGCTGCGATTCTCGTCCGCGAATCGAACGGTGGCCTGTCGGGCCGGACTGGAAGCGTACTCCACCGGAGCATGCGGATCCGTCGCGTACACGTTCTCGTACAGATTGTCGGCCCCGTAGTGTTCTTGGACCCAGTTGGACACGTTGGTCTCCCTGTAGTCCGCGATGGCAGGCGGTGGATCGCGGAAACCGAGGACTTCGTGCGGGGTGGTGGTCGAATCCAGCTTGCACTTCTGCGCCACCTGCCATTTTTTCCTCATCACTCGTTGGAGATCCTTCAAGAAGTCGCCCGGCGGAGCCTGATCGGACGCGGCAAGCTTCTTGGGCGAGGTGAGCCTCGTGCTGTCGGATCTCCTCGGCGGCATGGGCTTCCTCTGCGGCAACGCCGGGCTGCCCGGTTCCTGTTGAGGCGGAAGGTTGAACGTGATCTTCTTGCCAGTGCCGGTCTTCGACTTGGGCGACGTTGGCGGCTCCTGAATGGTCACCCTGCGCTGCGGCTGCGGGCTGGAGGCAGCCTTGAGCTCTGCTAGGTAAGGCGGTGCAGCGTAATGGCCGGTGCCTTGCTTCATGGCGCTTCGTCGTACGGTGTCCATGTTCGGATTCGGCCTGATAGGCTGAACGGTGCTGTGCTGATGACCACCGTACATCGACTCGGACTTCGAGTTCTGTCTGGTCAGGCTGGAGGAGCTGTTGCTGTGCTGCTGCTGGGACCCGTACGCTGGCGGAGGAACGAACGGCGGTGGCGAGGCGAAGTTTGGCGAGCTTGGGACATACGTCGGAGTGCTCGCGCTGGATCCTGGATAGGAACTGTGCGGGGAGGACACCGAGTTTGCGGCGTTGTTCGTGTGGTAAGCGTTCTGCGCGTTCGAATTGTAGTTCTGGCTGTTCTGCATTGTCGAGTTGTTCGGTAACGAGTTGCTCGCGTTCGGGTACATTTGCTGATTGGCCGACGGCCTTGACGCCGTGTGCGTCGGCGTGTTCTCGGGTGTCACCGAGTTCGTGGGAGTGGATTGTTTCGGCCTGGCGCGTCTTATGGTTCCCGTCTCGCCGACCAGAGGACTCGGAGGCGGCGGAAGGGACGCTAGACTCAGCGAAGAGCCGGTTAATTCCGGAGTGTTGCATACTGGCAGTTCACCGGGTGCTGGAGGCGGTGGTAGGGAATCCAGGGACAGGTTTGAACGGAACATTTCTGGCGGGGGTGGAGGAAGTGGCTCGCTGTCCGATTCTGTTTCTTCTGCTACTCTCGATGGCGATGGCGGAGGCGGTAACGAGGTGATCGAATCCATCTGCGAACAAATTGTTTGTCAACTCAACGCCTGTCAAGCTTGTAATTATATAATCAAGATGAAAATATGTGCTGCTGAAGTAATTAATCTATCGATCTTCCAATTTAACCTAATTCCTTTTATTGTAAAAAAAATTGTGAGTTTTCAGTGTTTATTGCTCACCATATTTGATGGGATGGGACTCGTCGGTGTTTTCGACTCCTGGCTCTCAGCTCTATTGTATCCCATTGGACTCGCCCTTTCCCTAACCGGTGTGCCAGGCGGTACAGGGCTAACAGGGGTCGCGTTGCCAGATCGATGGTGTCTCTTCAACGTCCCAGATCCATCCGAATCGGTGCCGCTCCTTCTTCGACTATGCCTTCTGGTCAAGGTTCCTGAACCCGAGCTGGTTGGACTTGGACAAGAATCCGGCTCGTCGCGAACCGTTTCACCTACTTCCTTCAACTGTCTCGTGATCGATGTTAGAGGCAGTTTCGGATTCATCGAAGGCTTCCTCTTTATCGTGCCCGTTGGAAACTCGCCACATTCGAAAGCTACCTGTAATACAAAGTGAAGAAGACAAATTAGACGATGACTCAACACCAAGATACAGTGCCAAGAAAAATGAAGATAGTACAACGCAAACAGTAACTATCTACTGTAAACTTAATGAATTACCTCGCAACTACTGGGTGCTCCATCGGACAAGCATCCACTGGAACTCGAGCTGCTGGCTCTGCTCAGCCTGCCATCGTTATTATAACTTTGTCGTTGCTCAGGATTGTAACTTTGCCTCTGACCATCGTATTGTCTTGTCTGCTGTTAGCCACGTCCGTATTGTGCCTTGTATTTTCCGTGAACTGACGAGCGTTTTCGTTGGTCGTGTTGTACTGGGTCTGATTCTGAGCCGGGACAGCGATAGAGCTAACGGAACAAGATCTTGCGTGGGCCAGCATGTCGAGATCCTCCTGCGCAAGCTCGTCGACGAGGGTCCTATAGTTTTCCATCAATTGTCTTCCGTACTTGGCCACCCTGATTCCGACCATCCATCGTTCCAGAGACGGGATATCCTCCGCGCAGAGGAACTTGATGTACTTGGTCGATTTCGGCTGCTGCAATCTAGGATGCTTCACTGCGAAACAAAAATCCGTCGGGGCCTTGTATTTCTTTTTCCAACCGATCCCGTAGTAGATCTGATTCACGTCGAACGTGGCCAAGCAAACTAGATCCCGAGCTGTACGAGCTTTCTCTTTTGGCCAATAGTAGAGGCCTGATGCTCGGAGAATGAAGTGGTACCTCTTCCAGCCCTTCTTGCTGTCAGATTTCAGATACAGCGGTCCCTCCACCTAAACAATTAATGAAATTGATTTGTAGGGGAATCATTGCTTGCACGTATCTTTTTAAGTTTCGTAGTGAAGTTTGTGGATTTGAGTGTGTAAATAATGAAATTTTTGAATCAAGCGGAAAGCAAGTATTTATATTAAATTATCAATTACGATTGAAGGACGATTCTGAGGAAGCATGCAGAAATTTGAGTAAACCCACATGGCAAGATCACGTGTTATTTATGTGCGTGTGTAAAATCCTTAAGAGTGTAGTAAAGTTGAAAAATAGAACAGTAATAAATAAAAAATGTACAAGTGCTAAACATTTTGTAAAGATTATATTGTATCGCTATATACTGGTTAAGTTTTAAACATTTATTTGCCTTGATTCGTTAAACACTATTCATTCCATTTATTTATAATAGCCTATCTGCTAGACCATTAGGTATACCACTTAAAAATTAATAGCGCTGCCGTAAACGTTTACGACGTATAATAAGAGCCAACACAATCTATAAATTAAGAATACCTATCAGGTTTTCATTTATTGCTTAGGTAATAAATCGCAAAGGTAAGATCTGGTATTAACATAAAGAACTAATTACCTCTGGCACCCCGACATTACTGCTGGAAAAGAATTCCTCCAGAAGAATATTACGCGAGTGATCGTCGTATTCTCCGCTATTTCTATCAGTTGGACCAAGAAGAAATCTTTCTGGAGTTAGAAACAGTTGAGTCTTTTCTGGCCTCTCGACGAAAAGCAGCTTGTTCTTCGAATCTCTGGTCCACAGTAAAAGATTCTCTACCAGCAGCTCGTGATCTTCGTAAACCCTCTCTGAAAAATCGAAATTAAAACCACAGTGAAAAATCTGAGAAAGTATTAGAGGTCTAGGACGCCACAAGAGATGCAATATTTCATACAAATTA
>JAOPTO010000224.1:9376-31023 GCA_033822845.1 Tetrapedia diversipes | reverse complement strand
GTCGTTTCCCTGCCAGTTTCCCGGATGTAGCCGCACTTTTACCTCTGCAACTGGCCGTGGTATTCACCACCGTAGGGGCCACCCTGATTGGTATGACCGTTCTGCTATCGTTCCGCCGAAGTAATCTCGATGGAACGATGAAGAGGAATCCTTGCTCGTCCGCAAAGAAGCAGAACTGGTCAGGTCGGGTGTCCGTTTTATTAACCAAGCCCTGCATCTATCCTTTCCGGAACGTTCACTCGATGCCATCAAGAGTCACAGACGGCGACCGGAATATAAGAATAAGGTTGCCGATTTTCTTCGTACCGCTCCTTCTACGTCTACTGCTTGCTCCTTCATGCCATCAAGATTTTCCCAAACCGCAACTCCGAAGTTCCAGCTTTCCGGGACCGATCTCGTCGGTGAATTTATCATCAATCTTCCACCGTGTAATTCTAACGACTTCAACAGCCGAGAACTCGACCACATTTGTCGTAACATTCTTTCCGCTTCGCGCGAAGAAAGTTACCATGCTCTCTCGCTGTATTTCAGGTCCAGCTTCCCGGCGAAATCCAAATCCACTATTGCCCCTGTTAAAGAGGTTTCCCGCTTTCAGTTACCTAAGAGGAAGCAAAGGCGCGTTGAATACGCCAGAATTCAAGATCTGTGGAGGAAGAATCGTTCTCGATGTGTGAAGGGGATCTTAGACGACTCATCTGTGGAGGAACTTCCACCGAAAGATATTATGGTAAATTTTTGGTCGTCAGTTATGAGCAGCTCCACCGTGATTTCGCCCGGTGTAGAGCCATGTTCTAACATCTACTCGGAATTATGCGAGCCCATTCAGGCCGCTGAAATTAAGCGTGCCTACCTTAGAAAGAGCTCAGCAGTTGGGCCTGACGGAATCATACCTCATCTGCTTCGTAGTATTCCTATTAGCATCTTGACCAAAATTTTTAATGTCTTTCTTTTCCTCGGCAAGGTCCCAACTAGTCTTCTCGAGTCTCGGACTATTTTTATCCCCAAGAAAGCAGACGCTCAACACCCTAGCGAATTTAGACCTATTACAGTGTCCTCAGTTTTTCTGCGCTGCTTTCATAAAATTATCGCAGATCGCCTTATGAAAACGATTCCCCTCGATCTACGTCAACGCGCATTCCGCCCTACCGACGGTTGTGCTGATAATATCTTCCTCCTCGATCTTATACTCCGGTATCACCATGAAAGACATAGACCCCTTTTCCTTGCATCGATTGATGTTTCCAAGGCCTTTGACGCGGTTTCTCATAATGCAATAATTGATTCCCTCATCTCGTCGGGTGTTCCTTCTTCGCTAGCGCAGTACATTAAGTACATTTACGAGAATGGCGCCACCCGTCTTTGTGGTCCTGATTGGGCCTCAGAACCCATTCGGCCACGGTGTGGCGTTAAACAAGGGGACCCTCTCCCCCCTTTTTATTTAATCTCATTCTCGATCGTCTTTTTAAGCGCCTCCCCGACGAGGTGGGTGTGAATATTGATGGGCTTAAGATCAATTCCTCCGCTTTCGCGGATGATGTCGTGTTTTTCTCCTCAACCAATCAGGGACTGGAAATCCTGCTCGACATCACAGTATCCTTCTTCTCTCTCGCTGGACTGGCCATCAATACCAGCAAATCTTTTACGGTATATCTGAAAACCGTGCCTAAAATAAAGAAAACTGTGGTTGACAGTGAGGTCACCTTTAAAATCGGCAGCCAAAACCTACCTGTCTTGAAAAGAACTGACCAATGGGTGTATCTTGGAGTCCCATTCACTCCGGATGGTCGTCTTGCGGTCAATCAATCCGATGGTTTGATAGAGAAACTTCGGCGTCTTTCATGTGCCCCTCTGAAGCCACAGCAGAGACTGGTTGCCTTGCGACTCTATGTCATTCCCGGTCTTTTCCACCTCATTTCCCTAGGTAACATTCGCAGCGGTCTCTTGGTGAAACTTGATCGTGTTATTCGCTCTGCGGTGCGTGACTGGCTGGCTCTTCCTCGCGACACCCCCAACGCGTACTTTCATGCCTCTGTCATCGATGGCGGTCTCGGCTTACCGTCCCTTAGATGGATAGCGCCTTTACATCGGGCAAATCGCCTCGCGAAACTCCCTCTATCCACTCAAGCCTCTGGGACAGCGGCCAGGCAATTTCTGAACCTAGAAATTCAGAAAGCGAAAAAGCGCCTTGATCATGGTGTCTAATATGATACCGCCTCAAAAATTTCTAGGCGGTGGTCTGAGAGGTTATATGCTTCTGTTGACGGCGCGGCTTTAAAATTTTCCCGTAGCATCGAGGGCCAGCACGACTGGATAAGTGAGGGCACCAGGTTCCTATCTGGAACAGACTTCATCAACTTGTGTCGTGCCCGCATTAATGCCTTGCCGACCCGTTCCCGTCAAGCACGTGGTCAGCTTACAGATAGGTATTGTCGTGCTGGGTGTACCGCGCCGGAAACATTGAATCATATAACCCAGATTTGCCATCGTACTCACGCGGCCCGCATTAAAAGGCACAACACTCCTTGTAATTATCTCGAGCGGAACCTACAATCTAGAGGCTATAGTGTCAGTGTAGAACCCCACTTTGTCACCTCAGAGGGCTTGAGGAAGCCTGATATCGTCGCTTCCCTTGGTAGCACTGCACTCATCATCGATGCTCAGGTTGTGGGCGAGCAAGCCTGTCTGGTCAAGGCACACGAGAGGAAGGTCACATATTACGGCAGTAATACGGATTTGGTCCGCCTCATCAAAGAGCGTTTTAACTGCGATGAAACACTCTTCCTCTCGCGTACACTTACCAGCTGCGGTATATGGAGTGAACGGTCCGTGAAAGAGTTACTGGCTAGAGGGTGTATCCAGAAGAGGGACATTAAGGTCTTGTCCACTCGTGCTCTTCTGGGTACTGTCGCTTGCTACAACCTTTTCTTAGCGACTACTAGTGTTAGGTTTCGGCCTCGGTCAGGGATCGGTTAGACATGCTTGTTAGCGACACCGCATTTTGGGTGGTCGCTGAAAAAGGGCCTAGACCGTAATTTAGGCGAGTGACCGATTTATGACCGGGTATCTGGTGTGCCTGGCGAGAGAACTTGTTGGAAAGTATGAATGCAACCTCAAGGCCCCCCTTGACGGCGGACGTCTCGAAGACGTGCAGCCATCAGGCGCCAAGGGTGGTATTGTTTATATTAGTCGCGGGAAAGCCTAAAAATTGCGAGCAACCCGACGTTCCGTCGCAAAAAGGAAAGGACCTTTGTCCTGTAGGATCTGGCCACGGAGTGGGGAAGGCTATGCAGCCTTCCGGAAAGAGGACTGTGATGAACCACACGGCACTTACCCCAGAACCGTCATCAGGCATTAGTCCAACCTTTTCTTATTCCTTTCAAACTTTTAAATCTAACATGCTACTGGGATATTCCTGTATCTCCCCTTGAGTGCTGCCTGCTCCTCTCAGACACAATGTCTGGTTGTGTATTATCTGTCAGCAGGGCACTACCTGATTTCAAAAAAAAACAAAACAAAATATTAATATATTCTCCCTCGATTTAATCCTGAAGTTTCATCGGTAAAACTTCAGGCCATTGTACATGGCATCCATGGATATAGCCAAGGCCTTCGACTCGGTCTCACACAACACCATCAGAGACACAATACGGGTCATGGGCCTTCCCAGCCCGATGGTTGACTATATCATGGATACGTACAGTAGAAGCACTACCATCTTTGCTTGCAACGACTGGGAATCGGACGAGATTCGACCTGTTTGTGGAGTCAAGCAAGGCGATCCTTTGTCACCAATGATATTTAATATGGTGATCGATCGGCTCCTCAAACGAATTCCACCCGAGGTCGGTGTCAATATTGGAGGAACCCATTACAGCGCGTTAGCCTTTGCTGACGATATCATTTTTGTGGCGTCAACACCTAAGGGACTTCAGCTTACGATTGACACTGCTACTGACTTGCTTAAACAATGTGGACTTAATATAAACGCCGCAAAGTCCTTTGCAGTTGCACTACGGAATGTTCCGCACCTGAAAAAGTCAGTAGTCGATGGCAAGACACAATTCACTTCTGGTGCACGGCTACTACCTGCACTGAAAAGGGAAGATGAATGGAAATACTTGGGAATTCCATTCACACCCGAAGGATGCAACACGACCCGCCTGGAGGCCCAGTTCAAGACATCGCTGGATAAACTTGCCAAAGCGCCTTTAAAACCGCAACAGCGACTGTTCGCTCTCCGAGTGATCGTCCTGCCAGGGTTGTATCATCTACTCACCCTGGGGAATACGGAACTGAGCAGGCTTAAAAAAATTGACACCATGTCACGAGCAGCGGTGAGAAAGTGGCTCTGCCTCCCGCATGATGTGCCTAACGCCTACATCCATGCTAATGGTAAAGATGGCGGCCTGTCAGTTCCGTCGATGAGGTGGTTAATGCCCCTCCATAGGCGCTTGAGGCTTACCAAGCTTGCCGCGTTCAACCAAGCAACCGATCCCTTCCTATTATTGGAAATACAAAGGACGGTAAGGCAGCTTACGGAAAACCGCAAGGACTTGGACACGACCAACAAACTTTCCGATAGATGGGCTACTTTGCTCCATTCTTCAAATGGCGGAAAAGACCTCAACGAATCCAGGAAAGTGCCCCAGCAGCATCACTGGGTAACTGAAGGGAACCGCTTTCTAAGCGGAAAAGATTTCATTAACACCGTGAAACTTCGTATAAACGCCATGCCAACTAAGTCTAGGACGGCTCGAGGTCGAGGACATGATCGCAGCTGTAGAGCGGGCTGCAATTCTGTAGAAACGCTAAATCACGTCCTACAACAATGCCATAGGACGCACAGAGCCAGAATTGAAAGACACGATGCCATATATTAAAACAGCTCTGGGCAAGCGCTATGAGAGAATAGATGAAGAGCCACGGTTCAATACCTCGCAAGGCCTACGGAAGCCAGACCTCATAGCTAAGTGTGATGATACAGCTATCATAATAGACGCCCGAGTCGTCAGTGAGCATACAGACTTGGGTTTGGCTCACAGGAAGAAGGTCGAGAAATACGAACTGCTCGACGACGCCATCAAAGAACGGTATGCCGTCAAACGTATATCAAGGACATCTGCCACACTCTCATACCGCGGAGTATGGAGTGTCTCATCGGTCCAAGATCTAACTGGCCACGTTATACTCCAAAAGAGCGAACTTAACATCATCGCAACCCGCGTTTTAGTGGGTGGTCTCAATTGTTTCTGGAGATTCTGCCGCACGACATCAACATCTTACCAGCGGCAACGTACTGGAGTCGACTGGTGTGATATCCGTATCCTTATCAATCAAAGGTGCTGCCTGCCTTAACATCATCAGGCATAATACAAGGAGGTTTTTTAGTGGGTAACCAACTGGAGTCCTACACTACAGGTGCTATAACGTCATAGCTGGTGTGCGTTAAAGCATTTTTCCTTCTTCAAAAAAAAACTCCAAATGTTGACCGTCGTTGACCGTGGTACGGGCTTAATGACTCCGAGATACCCGAGTCAAGATCATACCGTAAACCCGTGGTCATGTTTCGCAGGAACGGGGGTCTTGCCTTAACCGGCCGGACCGCGAGGATGACAACCTGTATAAAAAATCCCTTAATCCCCAGGGTTATGGTGCGCGGCCTTGTCACCAGACGCACGGGAAGGTGGCTGGTGGATGCACCAGCCTGCGAGCGACCCCCTCAAGACACCTGGCGTCATCTTGAAGTAAGAAGCCTTCTCCCCGGAAATGGCGTCAGCCGGGGAGTGACGTGTAGTTCGTCCTGACTCGTGGGAACAGTATGACGGAAAAACTAGTAAAATTGGGGGATTTGGGGGGGGATAAAGTCGGTGAGGAGGTAGAGATGAGGGAAGTGGAGCGCGGTGCTCCCTCCCCTCGGGGTAGAGTTGCGGGCGTCGCGTCACGCAGTGTGAGTCCGGCGAAGCGTCTGAAGCGGGCTAGTGTGAGTGCGTGTGAAAGTGGTGTGTGTGGTGTGTATGAGAATGATGAGTTGGCTGCGTTGCGAAGTGTGGGTGATAAATTACATAAGTATGTGTTCACGGAGGCCAATCGTGTTTCGAAGTCTGCCGGAAAGTATGTGTTAAACTGTGTTGCGGAATATGAAGTACAAATGATGCGAATGATTGCGAAGAACGAGAGACTTTTAGGTAGGCTGCAAGAGAGTGAGAAGCGACTGTTGCAAGTGAGTGGTGTGACTGCGAAGAGCGTTAGTTTTGCGAATGCGGCGAGTAAGAGTGTGAGAGGTGTGCGTGTTGCGTCGAGTGCGAAATCTGTTGTGAAAGACAGGTCGTATGGGGTCGTTGTAAAACCGAAGGGTGATAGTGCAAAAATGAGCAGTGAAGATGTTAAACGTAAAGTGATGAAAGATGTGAGTGAGCGATTAAATGTGAGAGTGAAAGCGGTGAGAAAGACCAGGAGTGGTGGTCTTGCCATCGAGGCTGCGAGTGAAAGAGAGATGCGAATGCTACAAGAGTGTAAGCGGTTTTATGAGGTTGGGCTTAAGGTTGAACCTCCGAAGAAGATAGGGCCCAAGTTGGTCATCTTTGATGTCCATAATGTAATGACGAATGAGGAGTTTCTGAGTGAATTGTATATTAAGAATCTAAAGACAGCTGGTGTGAATGAAAATGAGTATAAGGAGCGTATGCGTGTGGTGAGTCATGTGAATAGGAAAGGTATGGATGTAGGGAATGTGATTGTAGAATGTACGAGGAGAATGCATGATGTTTTGTTGAATGAGGGGCGCGTGTATGTAAAATGGCGGTGTTGTAAGGTGAAAGATTATGTGAATGTGTTGAGATGCTTTAACACGTTGACGCCGGCTTGGGCCACCGGTGAGCCATGCGTGTCTGTTGCGTGGGACGGCATGGGCCACCGGTGGCCCAAGCTTGATTTTTCCGGGAGGCCGCATGAGCCACGGTTGGGCCACGCTTGTATATCAAAAAATACATAGCAAAAATTAAATTTTATTTTAATTATTCAACAGCATACATTAACATTTTAACATTGCAATCAAACATTCAGTATAAAACTATATAAAAATAAAAATATTATACTATATAAAAATAAAATAAAAGATAAATAAAGTATAAAACTTAACTTGTAACTAAATAATTTAACCTATGTTAAAAAAAGTACATTTCGGAAAGAGGTTCAGGCGATATCGCGCACAGCGACGCCCCTGGATTCGCGACCTCTGAGTTGTACATAATTAAACGCAACGGTAATCGAGTAATGTTTAACGGCAGATTCGATAAACATCGACGAGGCCTTGGCTTTTGTTGCACGAGGAAACCGAGTCGCAAGGCAGAAAAAAGATGTTTAACGAGTCCCTAACGTCCGTGGCTCGTCAAATTTGAAATTTCAACTAACGTTTTGAGAAAGGGCGTTTCTATATGCGAGTGAGAGAGAAAGACATACTTCGTCCGCGTGGTATTAAATACCGGGTGCACGAAAACGAAGTCGCATTCCGTTTAGAAATTTCGCCTCGCGAAGACGCTATTTTAGTCGTCAAAACGGAAATAATCACGGAGTAAAGTTTGTCTTGAGAAAGGTACGTTAACGTTACGATTTTTCGTGGTTACGTACATCGGTCACACGTACGGGAGACTCTAGAATTGGACGTGGCATTCTCCAATTCTAGATTCAAGCACTTTGCATCCTGTAACTCCGTGCCGTTGGTGAACAAACAAGAGTTGCATCTGGTTCACCGACAAATATCACACCTGGATTCCTCTGGACAAGAGGAAAGAACAGTCGATGATCTCCGACTTTCGGAGCTCGACAAAGACGGCAATAATCACCTATCGCTGTCACGTGTATCCCTGCTGTCCGACCCTGTGAAGCATTAAGGGGATGCACGTCCACAGAATAGGGTACGTCTTTCTTTAAAACCTGCCTACCATCAGCAGGTGTATTCTAGGGGAGGATACTACTTCCTATTCTCGTTGCATTCAAGTGAATCTGGGGACGCTCGTTCACGCACGGGGATCTTGTAAAAGCCATAGAATACGCTCAATCTGTGCATGATTGAGCTACGGTCGTTTCTTCAAAACTGCAATGGCTAAGATGCTACTGAGCTACGCCTGTCGCAGTGTAGCCCCGGCGGGGCATGCACCCATAATGTAGAAACCTTGCAGAGTAGCCCCAGCCGCTCTGCGAATGTTATACTGGAGGCGCTCTGCAGTTTCTGCAGGTCCATGTACCTGGCCTATATGGGACTACGCATTGCGTGTGTACTTACAACACACACGCAAGGGAAACGAACGGAAAGAAGACGTTGTGTGTATTACGATAGAACCGTCTATGTATTAGGCGAGTCGAATACACACATGAGAGAGTAGATCTTCGGTATTTACCGAGAAGTGATCTAAACACACCGACGCGTCGGATCTATATGTGTTGAGGCATTGCGATGCTCAACACTAGTCTCTTAACGGGATTAATTGCCGCCGCAAGAAATCGTCGCGACACGGCTTAACGCCGTGCAATAAGCCGACGATTCGGATCTGGAACTAATCAATATTTACTATCTTAATTTAATACAGTCCACAATTGTTCGCAGGTGAAGACCCTGACCAGCCCGACAAGCCGGACCGTTCGAGATAAACGAGGCCAGGCTCGGAACATCGGGAGAAGGAACCGCCAAAAATCTCTCTCTCTCTTTTTTGATTTTTAATTTGTATTATCTAAATATACGGTGTTCCGTACCGAACACCAATATAAATATCACTCAGCGTTGACAATTCTTAACCTTTGTCGATAACACTCTCGCTCTGCCGGCTATTCGAAGACTAGGGAAAATATTTCTTTAATAATTAAATTTCCTTAGTCAGATTTTTAAACAGCCTATAAATTAAATATAATTAAATATAATTATTTCTTTCCTTTATGCAATCTTTTAAAGCAGGGTAAACAAAATGCCGGCTTACCCTTACAATTATTGCAAAATGTTTTAACTCTTTTTGTTCTGTTCATTGCATACTGAGTGCCTTTTAAATTCGCTAACCGTCTGTAACACTCTTTGCATCGCCTTCTCGTCTTTCTCATGAGTCCTTCGTAGAAACTCAAAAAATGCTTTCCCTTTGTTGTTGTTATTATTTCCCTAGGGGAATTTGTAAGATCCATCAACAAATAATCAATAATTTTTTCTTCGGGCCACGTGAGAATTTTCGAGATTCGGTCTATTCGAATAAGCTAGTGGGTATTAGGGCGCAAGCAATGAACAGTATAATTTGGTGCTTTGCCGTCCCACAGAGCGGACAGCTAGTTCAAGCGCCGCCGCACGTAACAGACAGCGAATATCCGCGCCGTCGTCAACGTGTTAAGGGGTAACACCACTGTAACGACCTAAAATAAAGCGTTCTTTGACAATATTTTTGGAGCGGAAGAAAAGGTGACAGAGAAATAATACTTGGAGTAACTATTGAGCATATATTTGAGTATATTACAAAAAATTTTCATAGGAAAATATTACAAAATGGCGACACTGTAGCAATTCTCCCGAGGCATGTTGAAGCTGAGGAGCTCTGCGGCACGCAGCATAACTGGTGCCAATTTGAACTTGGAAAGAAGAAAAAAAATCCACTTAATCTACATGAGTGTAGCTAGTGAATCACGTAAGGGATTTTGTAAATATTGATTTTTGTGCAATTGGCGAGCATTTTACTGAAATTGTTCAATTTTCATCCAAAAAAGGACAGTTATTTGTTAATAACTATTGTTTAAATTAACTTATCAAAAATCCCCTACGTGATGCACTGCGAAATGTTATTTTAAAGTTGTGATTAAATTTTCAAATCTAAAGACAGAAAATTGTTTGAGTTCTGCTGTGTGCCGTTTTGAAGAATCATGTTTCGAGAAAAACAGGTTTAAGGTTTTGAAACATGTTATAGACATGAACGAATGAAAAATTCTACTCTTAGAAATTTTTTACCATTAATCTACTATCCCAGGATCATAAAGTTGCCCTTTAAAGTTCAAATTCTCCTTCTCATTTTGTTTCCTGGCCGATTTTAAGTTGGAACGTGCCTCTTTTGTTGCATCTGATAGGGACTGCTCAGCGTGTTTTAGGCGGTTAGCATCGGATTCCATGCAAAAATTATATCATTGGTTACCAATATCTATCTCCAAAACACTCATAATCTGCAAGATATCGGTGAGATGATCATTGAAAACAAACATAGCAATATCTATTGCTACATTCAGAACTGTTTTACCGCTGGAATACGATTTCGGAGCCAAATTCCAAACTGTAGCAGTGAAACCTTCGTTGCTATTTTGCATTTAACATCCTAAGCAACGGTTTAATAGTTCTTCGCGGCTCAGTTCCTCATAAATCGGTTTAATTCTTTCAAAAATTTGCTGAGGAAGTGGCGGTTTATGATGGAAGGTATCTAATGAATCCGTCGCTTGCGCTTTTTTCCACTTGCACCAAGAATCTGAGCACTTCTCGTGCAGATGATTCTTATCGGTTGATAATTTATGAAATAAGGTTGCCCAGATTTCATTTTTCAATTTTTCGTTATTATTCGGATTACAACGTATGGCTAAACCATAATAAATCGTGAACTGATCAATTAATTTGCCAGTTAATTTGCCAGTTAATTTGCATTTGCCATCGAGACTTTTTTTATTTTGAAATGCTTCTAATTGCACTAAAAAATACACTATCGATATCTATGGAGATATTGAAAAGGTGACGAATTCGAAAAGTGGGGATTTCACAGCGGTCATCAAGTTGGCGTAGGTAGGCTGTTGCGGATCATCCGAGATGCTAGAGGAGGAGCTCGGAATTCCATACAAAAAATTTTTTTTTAGGGATTAGACTTTTTGCCTCATATTCTAGAAGGTTCAATGTATTTTTTAAGACAATAAAAAAAATTTATTTTTTGAAAATTCTACAGTGGTGTTACCCCTTAAACAATATATTGAACAACGAAAAGAGAGAGGATTACTTAACTATATTGGCGAAGAAATCAAGATACTATTCGGAAATGTGGCAGCATCAGACGCAGATTATTACAATAACGAACTAGATAAACTCAGAGAAGATAACTTGAAAATAGCACATTTGATACACAACCAAACCACCTTCTTAATGCATAGACTCCAGGATAACGTTAATATGTATAATAACATTCGGAAACAGGCGGAACAAATAAATACTAACTTTGCAACTCTACAAAACGCAACGAGAGAAGAAATGATTAACATACAGATTGACGAAACACTAGTCGACTACACAAATCTATATCATGACACCTCATCAACGCTACACAAACACCAAGACGCCATCGCAGATGGAAAACACGGAATCGTACATCCTACGATACTACCGCCAAGATATTCATTTGAAGCACTGAAAAACACTAGCCGAAATATAAAATTCCCGACACCACTAATAGAAGACTACTATACAACTATTCTCGACATCAGTCAGATAACAATAGCATTAACAAAAGGAAAATTAATTTACAGAATACAAATTCCAATTTTAGAAGAAAACATTTACAATTTGTACAAACCCATTGCATTATCGACCTACTCTTATATCAAAGGATACTCTATTTTTAATATTGAATTTGAAAACATTCTTCTGAACGAAAAACAAACTAACTTTATACCCATCACAGAAGAGAACATCGAACCACGAAACCTAAACATTACATACTTAAAGCAAACGCAAGTAACGGCAAAAGACCTACAAATATTAGGAACAACAGTTGAAGAAATCAACCGACAAATAGAGAATTTGTCACAACGGAAACGAACAGCAACTTTTATAGATAACGTAAAATATTATGCAGTAATACACGGATATATTAGCGTAGGATTAGCTACCCTATACACTCTAAACAAATTCAATTGCCTAAAACCAACTTGGAGTATGATAAAAGAACTATTTAAACCATGCATCACAATTTACGACCATTGCTCTTTTGGAAGATACGCTCAAACAATAGATAGAACGCCAGCAGAAGCAGTCGGAAGCCAAAACGTGATGAATGAAGAACAACAGAACACGGAACAAATAAGATTATCAAGATTAATACTTTCAGAAGAAGAAAACGACGAATACCCAGCATCAAGCTTAACTAAACGATTTCATAAATTAATATGAATACGGAAATAATAATTCATTCTGTTATAGGAAAAATGGGTTATCCAAATCTTAATTTTGATGCCATTCGAGAAAAATTAGACTATTTGGAGCAATACGCTACACTTATCAACAATTTCTACTGCATCAGAGGAACCGAAAACGGACTACTGTACCGAACCATAGGAAACGAAGAAATTACATACTACAGGACTTGCCCGCCACTTCAAGATGACCGAACCATAGAAGGAAAAAGAAATGCATGGCAATACCAGGCATACGGGACCAACTGTCACCGACTAACGCACGAAAACCTATTACACCGAGAACCCTGCGAAAGATGTGAACGAAACCTGCTCACCTATCAACGAATAAGTGAGTGTTCACAATGCCAAAGCTTATTTAACAAATACTTTATGCTTCTTAGAATTAGAAATTTTGACATCCCGCAAACCATACAAATCTGCTACTCGGAAAAAGTAGAAAACGACGAAAACTTTAAACTATTACAAACACTACCACCACGAGCACTAGCGACACAGACACAAAGGATATTAGAAGCCCTACAACAATTGGAAATAGCAATTGAGGAAAGTGGAAGACGAATAAGAAGAAAGCATTGATTGCGAGGACGCAATCTTTTTCACCCCGGAAGGAATCTTACAATGGACTCCACATCAGAAGAAGTAAACAAGATTAGACTCCAAGACAAAACATTAAACACGGAAGACAGAGGCACCACACATGAGTCCCGAAAGCAAGGCCCACTCCTGACCTCGAACTACATATAAAAAGGAAGAGGACCAGCAGCATTTCATCAATAAGAGAATTAATAGTTATCAGTCAACTTCAATAAACCATTGTATTAACTGAACATTTACTTATGTACTTTTAATAAACGCATATCTCTTGTAGCAAGAAATAATGTGACTCTTTAAAAATAAACAATCGTTCCCACGTCCGTAACAATATATTTTTAACATTGTCGTTTTCCTCAACACTACAGAGTCAAAAAAGCTGGTTGAACACGTAAACAAAAGGAGTAATTTCTATAAATGAGATGTAACCATCCCACGTTTGTTGATTTCAGTATACTGCCTGCTTAACAGTTTTCCTATAACGGAACTCTTCAAAATTAACCAAACCTCGAGGACGAGAAGATTAAATAAATGTGAACATGAATTAGTACCGCAGCTACATAATAAAAATAGATATTATCAAAAAATTATACAGTCACTAAGCCGAAATAAATCAGGAATACTACAGTATATAATAAAAGAAAAGTAACATTACAAATGAAAGACGTATAGAATATCCAAAGAAATTAACATTCAGGAAGGAAAAAATAATGGTACTTGGAATAAAAAATAATCCTCGCACATCTGCACCAAAACTTGTAACCAGAGTCTTCGTTGAGATCGCTTAGCGTCAAGACCGTTCGCGAGTGCCGTCTTCGAAGTATAAGTAAACTTTATAAGTGATAGTGTGCATAGTGAATTTTACACCAGAGCCCCGTATTCGCCGGGAGCTCTTGTTAACACTCGGCAACCAAGAATGCCAGCAGAATTAAAAAACCACTACTACAACCTAAATACGACCAGTAACATGATCGACTCAACCCAACCGACTACTGAAACCAAACGACGAACATATGCGGAAACCGCCAACAATAACAATTATCCTAAGAAAGAACAAGCAATAGTATCAGAAGCCAAGGAAGGTATTCCGATCCAAGCCTACGCAAGTAGCATCGCTAATATAGTAGGTGCCAGTGCAATTAGATTCATTTCACGCATTTCAAACGCGAGAATCTGTATATATTTAGACTCCACCAAAACTGCCACTGAGCTAACATCTAAAGTCAAAAGTGTAAACATAAATAACGTTATTATTGAACTGAAACCCCTCATCTCTCCGCCTCAACGTATCATTCTATCTAATGTTTCTCGTACCATTCCCAATCAAATCTTGGAAGACGCATTCAAAAGGAATAAAAGTCGCACCACCTAAAAAATGTCTTTTTTGAGAGCCGGGTTTCAAGAACCGGGCTTCTCTCATATTCTATGTTTCAGAAGGTAGATCTATGTCAACCCGGAGGACACTGTTAAAATCCCACAGTTATTCACTATCATGCACGAGGGGACACAATACAGAATTTTTGCATCCACGGATAAACCAGTTTGCTTCAATTGCAATGAAGGAGGACACATCGCGGACCGGTGCCCGAAAAGTGAGCACGCAACCGACAACAACTCAAACACCGTCGAGACCAAAGGTCCCAACAAGACTAACGCACCGGCACCGATTGTTAACGATCTCCTTCCATCCGTAATAATAGAGGTACCTTCCTTACCTCAAGATACAATCTATGTCAACAAAAGAACTCACTCCATTACCACAGTAGGATCAGCTCAATTAAATAACCCCACCGACAGCAATGATGCAGGAATCTGTACCGCGAGCATCGACGATTCAAACGTACAAGCTCCGGATATGTTCAAAGCACCTCAACCGATGCAACGAGAAATGGAATGCGTACACACCAAAAGAAGGAAAATCTGTGTCAACAAAAAACCTGACCTAAGCGCAGTGCTAAAACCAGCTAAGGACCTAATTGATAATAACCAGCAAAGATTTCCACTAAACTTCGATCAACTCATGGACTTCCTTGAAAAATATTTTTTACTACGAGATCCAAAAGAGGCGGCAAACGAACTAACACAAGACCTGGCAATTGACCAAAAATCATAACGATCTTATAGAATATAAGCAGGCATCCGCTTTAACCATAAAAACGTTCAAAAAGAAAAAAAGAGATAATTTTAGAGATTTCGTCGGAAAATTAAATATTTCCTCCAACAGCACCTACGTCTGGAACATGAGAAAAATCCTAAAAAACAAATGGGTCAAAATCACGCCAGCCCACACATCTGAGAACCACCAGCGGAATAGTAAGATTACTCAAGCCCGGTATAAAATCAGCCCTCCCTGGGTTGCCATTGATCCGTGCAGTCTCCCCGCCTGTAACCAAAATGTTTTCCTAAGTTCCCCATTCGACTTTGCGGAATTCAACCATGCCCTGTCAAGCAAATCTATCCACTCTGCTCCTAGCATCGATGGGATAGACTTTGAAATTATTAAGAAAATTCCCATAAAATTCAAACTCATCCTACTTGATCTGTATAATGAAATGTATGCCACAAGCAATTATCCAGACGAGTGGAAAAGGTCGTATGTACATTTTATCAACAAACCGGGCGGGACAAACGTTAGACCCATCTCCCTTACATCTTGCCTCTGCAAACCTTTTGAATCCATGGTAAAAAAACAGACTGGATTGGTGGATAGAACGCAATAACCTTCTTCCCAGGTCTCAATCTGGTTTTCGAAAAGGTCATTCAACCATCGACAATCTCACCAATCTAGTTCTCAATGTAGAAGAAGCATTCAGCATTAAAAAAGACCTTTTAGCTGTATTTCTTGATATTAACAGCGCCTTCGATAACGTCAACATCAACATACTCCTGTGCCAACTAGCCAAAATAGGATGCCCTGCCTCCTTGATAAAATTCATCAAACACTTAACATTTGAAAGGCTGATCGTCACAGACATCACGGGCAACTCTTCCAGGAAAGTGCACAAAGGTGTACCACAAGGGGGAGTTCTCAGCCCTCTCCTATTTAATATATATATTTCAGTAATCGCAGAAAATATACCTAAAGGCGTAACAATTAGCAAATTCGCTGACGATATTGCAGTTTATAGTAAAAACAAGAAACTTCTTGAAAAGACCATCTCACTTATACACGATAAACTCTACAACTTGGGCTTGGACCTCTCAACTTATAAAACAACCTTTGTACGCTTCAACAAACATAACATTAAACCAAGTCAAACTGAAACAAAAATAATTGACACAGCTATCAAATCAAGTTACCATGCACGCTTCCTAGGTATACTTTTTGATTATAGAATGACTTTTAGCCAGCAGATCGATTATGTTAGAAAAAAAGTGTTCGCGAGCCATGAACATAATGTAGTTTGTGAGGGGCACTTGGTGGGGCGCCGATCCGGATAAGCTAATAATTATTTATAAATGCTTTATACGGTCAATTTTGGATTATGGGTGTTTTATCTATTTCCCAATGCAAGCTCAAAATATATTGAAACTGGAAAAAATTCAATATGCAGCAATAAGAGCTGCCCTTGGCTATAGAATCAGCACTCTCACCAATATCCTCATTTCAGAAAATAAACTCCATCTCCTTCATGAACGTTCCAAATTGCTATGTAACCGATATTTGTTCAAAGTCCTCTCTAATAAAAAGTTACTAGTGCATGAAACCATTTCCCACTTTGGTAAAATTCTAGCCAGCAAGAACAAAAAATGTAAATTCTGCAACCGCATTCTTCTATCTTGCATTGGCAATTCCAAAAATATTAGCAAGCATATTTACTCTACCGATCAGTATAGTAGATAGGATCAGTTTCCTATCCACCATACAGACTACCACTCTCTTATGAGGAACATAGACATCAATACCGAGTTTGGAAAAACCTTATTACACAAATATAACCCTAACACACTACTCAACCAACTAGTCACAGAAGAAAACTCCCATGCCATCTACACTGATGGAAGTAAATCCGGGACATCGCATTTGGTGGGAAGTGCATGCTTGTGCTTCGATCTAGATATCGCTACAACCAGAAGTATTAACAAAGTCTCCTCAGTTTTTACAGCGGAATGTTTAGCTATAAGAGACGAAATGGAAATAGCTCTGAAATACCCCAATCGTAAATTTCTTATTTTCACCGACTCTCTTAGTGCCCTTTTCGCTTTAGCCCACAGTTCAGCAAACATCAAAACCAACCCTTATATTTTGGAAATTAAAACAAAAATATCTGAATTCTGTATTAAAGCTCAAAGCGGAAACTCGATTAAATTGTACTGGATTCCTGCCCACATAGGTATTCGCGGAAACGAAGAAGCAGACAAGTTAGCCAAGATGGCAGCTAACACTGCTTCGTCAAGCCCCACCAAAGTTCCCTTCACGGATTTCAGTGAACAAGCTAAAATAGCAGTAACTGAATCTACTCTCGACTACATCACTAGCGCGGGATTGACTAAAGGGAAGAACTCCTTTAAAAACTTTCACAGTAATAACGCTAAACCCTGGATTTCGGATAAAAACTTAAAGCGAGAATCCATAGTTACCATCAACAGGTGTAGGGCTGATCATTATAATCTGGCATATTTCCTAGCACGAATAGGTTTATCTAACGACCCGAAATGTCAACGTGGTTACGATAGGCAGGACATCGACCACGTGCTGTGGCAATGCCAGCTGTTCAACGACCAAAGAAAGAATCTGATCAGCACACTGCACAAATCGAATCACCAACTTCCGCTGTCACGTAATGTTTTACTTCGGTATCCCACAACAGTCGTATGCAGTGCCATTCATTCATTTTTAAAAAACTGTAACTTGTTAGTTTAACTTTGTCACATTACTAATCTCTTCCACATTTCTTCCACACTCACACAATTAATGTATCCCCCTGCTTATACATTTAACTAAATCACATGTACTGCTAAACCATGTAATGCAAAATAACCTCAGTAGAGGTTGATTAGGCTCAAATAAAAAAAAAAACTTGTAACGACAGTTAATCATAATTTTAAGAAAGATATATATCAAAGAGTATTGTAGACTATTAATTTTCATACATACTTCGGGAAAAAACGTACACGAAAGAATTTTCAAAAACGAATCTTATTCTGTAACAAAGTGATTTTCTCCAATGGGAGGAAATTTTAATCAAAATTAATACACCTTCGGTTAGGATAATTCGAGTGCAGAAAGTTCAATATAACCTTATAAACCAAAAGTACAATTCCAAGTGTAAAACCAGAAGGTTGCCCAGTAATATGAGAATCCATAACAGCAAATGAAATCGAAAATCCCACTATTATTGATGGAACTTTAAATAAATACAGGCTTAATATTCTCAAATAAAATATTAAACAAAGAGCAGTTAAAATACACCTACTGAATGAATTTTATTTTCCACAAAGTAATAATCCTGAACACACAACTTGAATTGCTGAAAAGGATGGAAATGTAATACCTGTCATTACAATATGAACTCCTGCACCAAGTACTCACATAAATCCCAAAGAATGATTTACACTGAAATTAAAAAAGACTCGGAAATTATGGAACAACTTCAAAAGAAATGTAAAAAGATAAAATTTGCAAAATGTATAACTCCATCAAAAGGGATACAAGGAAGAAATTTGTAGATATTATGGAAAGCCAGTATATTGTTAAATCATACTATTCGTGCTAAAGAAGGATTAATCAGATATTAGCATCAAAACCTTCAAAATTATTTGTAGATTCGAATCATTTTGTATATTTATACTTTATACACCATAATTCATGATCTCAAATTTATTTATAATTTTACTAATACAATCATAAGACTTCTATCTTATTTTATTAAAAATTTTACATAGAAAATTTAAATCTAATATATGTTCAGTTTGCTAACGATGTAAGATGACAAATTGTTTTTTAGCTACAGGTGGATCTAATACGTATCAGCTAAATAAAAATCTTCCAAACATCAAGGCATTTATGTAACCCTTTATAATCAGCCTAAAAAAGCAATTTCTGAGAAAGCATACGAATATCCCATCAGAAAAAAAATCTGCCCCAAAAAGGTTATGTGCCGAAAACGAAAAAAAATGTAAAGCAGCACTGTAGAATTAGAATCTCAGAACAAACTAAAACATCTGAAATAATAACTCTCCTAATGCAGAAAGTGATGATACACTGTATACTTACCATAGCAATTAGTTTCAAAACAATGTTTGCAAAACATTATGATTTCAGAGTTTGTTCCAAATTTACAGAGCTACTGAATAGAAATTTCTCCAACATACAAATATAATCATCTAGAACAATGAAATACTATTAAAATGTACTATATTTTTATACTAACACTCTTTAAATATAATTCTAATTAAAAAGTTTATAAAAATATATATAATGGAAAATACTAAGAATACATATACAAATAACTTCAGAAACTCAAATTAGTGTTTTCATACATGTGTATAGATACATAAATTAATCATGAATTGTTTGGTAGACAATATTAGGTACATTTATCTCAGATCCTGACTTGCACGCATCTTGTATTTCTTGAATGGTACTTAAAAATTTATACATTTCAAAGTTCTACGCTATTTTACAGAAAAGACAAATAATGATTTTTTAATTGAGACAAATTAAAGATAAAATGTCAACTACACTTTAATTGACAAAGATCTATCTTTTGCTATATAATACTGGGCATACATATTCATATCGTATTACTTGAGCAAACTCAAAGCTTTAAATTTTAGTATTTTGCAAAACCAGATCTGCATCATGGTTATAAACCTTAAATATATAACCATCATCACTAAGTTGGAATCACTTTTTAACACTGGTAGCATAAAACATATTAAACAAATACTATAGATATTATAGAAGGTAGAAATAACACTCTTAACGCTTTGTGCCATGGTTCCGACCAGCCTTCTTTTGGTTACTTTATGACTAAAAAAATCTTCACTGCATTACAATCTAGAAATCCCAGCCCATTTATAAATATTAACAGATATTTATTATAAGTGCAAAATAAAATATTACACAATAACATTATTAAATTAAGTTTAAGATCACCAATCTGATCATCAATCATTAAATGTAGTTGATTATTTTTGTTCGTAATTTGATTAAGGAAATTTCTATATTAATTAATAGTTTCCCTAATCTTCGAGTAGCCGGGAGAGGGAGAGTGGTATCGATAAAGGCTAATAAATTGTCAACGCTGAAATTGTATTTATATTGGTGTTCCAACCCGGAACACCGTTTATTTGGATTATACAAGATTAAATGAAAGAGATTTTTTAATTAATCTTTCCCGATGTTTAGCCTGGCCTGGTGGGTGCCCAATGGTCCGGCTCGTCGGGTAGGTCAGGATCTCACCTGCGAACAATTGTGGACTGTATTAGTTTTGAAATCAATGTTTATTATTTTTCAAGCCCGTATCTTCGGCTTATTGCACGGCGTTCAGCCGTGTCGCGACGATTTTTTGCGACGGTAGTTAATCCCGTTAAGAGAGTAAGTGTTGAGCATCGCGATGCTACAACACATATAGACCCGTCTGTTCTGTGTGTTTTGACCGCGTCGCGGTAAACACCGAGGATCTACTCTCTTATGTGTGTATGCGGCTCGCCTATGAAATAGACGATTCCATCGCAATACACACAACGTCTTCTTCCGTTCGTTCCCCTTGCGTGTGTATTGTAAGTACACACGCAATGTGTAGTCCCATAAGGTCTGGTGCATGGACCTGCAGAAACTGCAGAGTGCCTCCAGTGTAGCAATCCAATAGCCGCTGGGGCCTCTGTGTATTGTTTCTACAGTATTGGTACATGCACTACCGGGCCTACGCTGCATCAGGCGTAGCCATTGCATCATAGCCCTTGCAGCTGTCAAGGAACGACCGTTGCTTCGATCCACAGATCGAGCGTATTCTGTGACTTTTTCAAGACCCCCGTGCGTGAATTCCATCTTCACATGATGCACGGGAGCAGGAGAAATCCTCCACTAGAATACACCTGCTGTTCGTGGGCAGGATTTTAAGAAGACGTACGCTATTCTGTGGGCGTGCATCCCCTAATGCTTCACAAGGGGTAAGGACAGCAGAGATGCACGGGACAGAATAGTTGATTATTACCGCCTTTGTCGAGCTCCGAAAATCGGAGATCATCGACTGTTCCTTCCTCTTTTCTAGAGGAATTCAGGTGCTTGTGTCAGTGGCCCATAAGAACTTTATGGGTGTCCACCGATGTCACGGAGCTGCGGAACGCGAAACGCACGAATCACATAATTAAACGCCAACCGCGTTTAATTATAAATTCTTCCGCTTTTTCGATCGATGCGCGAGATCACGATCATCGCAAACGACACGTACTTTTCGACCGAACAAACTTCACTCCGTGACCGTTCCGTTTGATTTCGAGACTTCTTTCCGCGGCGACTCCACGCAGTATTCACTTCGAATATTTTCAACGGAAACTCTTCGAAAATCACTAACGGAATCTCTGTTCGTCCGTGTGCGCCCGGTATTTAATACCTCACGGACGAAGTTTCTTTCTCTCTCACTCTCAAGCGTAATCGCCCCTTCTCCTTTCGTTATTTTCAATTTGAATTAACCGAATAACAGGCGTTAGAGTTTCGACAAACAGCTTTTTTTCTGGACCTTGAATTCGATGCCCTCGCGCTGGCAGTCAAGGCCAAGGCGATGTTTATCGAAATCCGCCGTTTTTAGTTACCCGATTATTTTTATGTTTAATAACGATCGAATTAGAGGTCGCGAATCCAGGGGCGTCGCTATGTGCGATATCGCCCGAACCTCTTTCCGAAATGCACTTTTTTAAACAGA
>JAOPTO010000223.1:0-14137 GCA_033822845.1 Tetrapedia diversipes | reverse complement strand
TAGATAGAATTCATTGTAGTAACAACAATTGTTTTGAGGAAAAATCTCGGAAATTAAGGCCGAGCAACGGTTATATGTATAGGAAAAAGTTGTTCAAAATGTTGATTTCTACAATATATTTAAAAATCATCGAAATCGATGACACTCCCCCCGCCCTTTTCTAAATAATTATCTTAATTTTGTTTATCGAAAAATATTAAGTGATTGTAAAAAATTTGTAACCGCTTTTTATGGGACTGATACACGATTGGAAAACACGAATTATCAGAAAAATTGTGTAGAATGTTAATTAACAAGTTTCTCCAACGTGAACTCGAATGAAAAATGAGCGTACACGTGGATACATCGCGAACGTCAACTTCGTTTCTCGTTTGCAGAATCATCCAATTTTTTGCAGACATTAATTTATATCACCGTGAAATATACGGACCAAAAGTGTCGAAAATTACTGCCTACAGCATACCATTGATCAAATTTAATTACCTAATTTAAATATAATTGGGCAGAGTGCGTTAACATGCACAATTCCAGAATTACAGGTTCGACATATAAATTCAGAAACACGAAACTCTCGCGCCGTTCGAACCACAATTTCTAGCAAAAAAGAAACCCAGAAAGTGCTAAAAACATGCGTTTCAGGAATCATGAAAACGAGAAAAACGAAGAGTAAACATTTTTCGGATGCAATACTATCATAAAACCGCATTTGCGTTTAATTAAACCGTCCCCCGTCGAAATTAAAGCTTGCGTCGTCCAAACGTTCTCATAAAACTACCCTAATTACGTCTCGCGATGCTCAGCTTCTGTAAAAACCGATGCCCCTCGTTCATTGGGACACTAATCTCGCCTAAACGTTGCGACGAGGCTCCCTTTGTTGCTGCGATAAAATTCTTCTAACAGGTATAGAGGGAAGATAATGGAACCTGGAGAAATGGAAAACAATAAAGGCGCCCTCCCTAGAAAAGTAGAAAACTACTCGAATCTACTACTCGGAAAGAATTTTTCAGGGCATGCCGACGATTCTTTAACACGTTTCCTGTTAATGTTTTATCACTCCTAATTAATATCATATTCCACGGATATTCTCTGTGTGTCAAGTCTGAGTCAACCCTTCAGGTATGGTGCCAGTGTGCAGTACCAAAACATTAATAAATCCATACAGCGATGAGTGAACGCCGATTGTATGATATCAAGAAGTCCTCGAGCAGCCCCGACAGTGTTAACCAAACCGATAAGGTTGCTCATCACGCTGATTCATTCAACCGATGAGCTTGTCGAACCGTCAGACTCCGATTACCCTGCCTCTCGTCACCAGTCCTTGAATCACCAATCTTTGAATCACCAGTCCTTGAATTAACAACCCTTGAATTAACAATCTTTAAATCACCAGTCTCTGAATTAATAATCCCTGAGTCACCAGTCCTTGAATTAACAACCCTTGAATTAACAATCTTTAAATCACCAGTCTTTGAATTAGCAATCCTTGAATCAACAACCCTTGAATTAACAATCTTTAAATCACCAGTCTTTGAATTAGCAATCCTTGAATCAACAACCCTTGAATTAACAATCTTTAAATCACCAGTCTTTGAATTAACAATCCTTGAATCACCAATCTTTGAATTACCAATCTTTAAATCACCAGTCTTTGAATTAATAATCCTTGAATCACCAGTCCTTGAATTAACAACCCTTGAATTAACAACCCTTGAATTAACAATCGTTGAATCACCAGTCTTTGAATCACCAATCTTTGACTCATCAGTTCATAAATCACCAATCCTTGAATTAACAATCTTTAAATCACCAGTCTTTGAATGAACAATCCTTGGATCACCAATCTTTGAATCACCAATCTTTAAATTACCAATCCTTAAATCACCAGTCTTTGAATTAATAATCCTTGAATCACCAATCCTTGAAACACCAATACTAGTGAACTCTACCGAAACCTTCGCGTCATTATTGTCCGAATCCTGAAAAACTGCTGTATTCCCTCGGAATAGCAGTCTAACATCGTGCAACTGTGAACCGTAACACCAGCGACGAACACCCGGACCCTGAAGCGCCATCTCGTTATCGCCGCGGGGCCAGATGAAATTCTTCCAGAGAAATTCGCGGCCGTCAATCTCGCCAGGCGATATTTCACCGTTTCGACGAGCGCTTCGCAATTTTCTTCGAGCGAAGGACCAGCCAGCGTTTCAATAATTCGCCGGTTCCCTACGAGCTCGTCTTCGTTCGAGACGATGGCAGAAGAGGAGACGAATAATGGAAGGACACCGAGCTGTCCTTCGTCTCCACGGTTAATAATCGGATCGATGCTCGCGTGTCTGTCACGGAATTAATAAGCTGAGATAAGTAACGAGCGCAGTTTCAACGAAGTTGCAAGAAGAGGAATCCGTGGGAGAGAGTAATATTATCGGGAAAGCTGTCAGAACCATCCCGACGTCGTATTTATACGCGCTCGTGCATGCAACTCTGAGCCTCTGTTATTTAGGCGGTAACACTTGCGTGGATGCTACGAGATTCGCGAAGGGATATACTCGATGGAATGAATGGGAGCCGGTGATCGATCGATCGTACGCTTATCTTAATGTATCGTGAAGTTGAGATTTGAGAAGGGTGGTAGATTTCGTTTGAAAGACAGAGGAGTATAGACTTGATTTAGTTGTTGAAGTGAAAGCAGTGAGGTGTAACCCTGTACAACGATTTGATATATTGGGTTGGCGACTAAGTGATTCGCGGATTTTAACCCTTTGCACTCGGCTATCCCATCTCATGGGACATCGTAATCCTAGCATATGATAGTTTCGCAAATTTTCAGACCCGGACGTTAAATAGTCATATATGTAAATTTTAATATACGACTTAACTAAGCTAAATGAAGTTTTATATACGTGAATCATAGTAAATATTTCGAATTTGAAAATTTTTGAAGTTAGTATCATTAAACGACTAGCGGTCATCTCTCGAGTGCAAAGGGTTAAATAAGAATGAAAATTCAAAATGTTTACTTGAAAATATAACTTTAGGTATTGTCCGTTTTTATCGATGACCTTTTGCCATCCTTTAGACAGTGTCATAATTCCATGTTCATAAAAATTCTAATTTTTACCAGCAAAATACTGAATTAAATAATATTTTACATTATCAGCATCATTAAAAATTGTGTCATTCAAGTACTACTGAATGGAATAAAATAAATAAATAAAGCCTTTCTTTAAGTCTTCATTCCCATACTACTTCTTGTGTGCTTGCAACGCGTTCCTGGCTTTTCAGAAATAATACAATAAAATATGTCTGAAATGGGCGTTTTCTTCTTCCATTTTTGAATTGGAATACAAAACGAAACTAAATAAATAATCGATAAAATTGTCTTACTAATTAATGATCGAAAAATGGGAAAAATGGTTTTAGTTTCAGTCACTGAATTTTATTAGTATGTTTCTGTACTTCTGCTAAGTAATATTCAGAAATTGCATTACAATATTAAACGGAGTTCTGCGTTCGCTCGTTCCGTTTGTCATGTACTGCTTCTCGTTTCACGTTTTATAGCACCGAACGAAGTAATATTCTTATCGAACTAATGAAACTCGGGCTCCTGTAAGGGTATCCTATTCTTTATGAATAGTAATAAGAAATGCAATAGAATTAACTTGCAGGAATGAAGGGCGCCTCGGAGACATGCTTCGTGCATTAACTTTAAATTTCACGAAATACAATATTCAAGAAGCAGAATCGCAACTACATTCTCATGTACCGGTACCGTTTCATATTTCAACTTCAATAATTTCACCTTTCCTTCTCCCCTTTGTAGAAACACGTTCCTTCGAGATGTAAATTGAATTCTAACCAAGTATATCGCTTGCGATAATCAACTTCAACATTGAAATTCATTTAATGAAACGTCCTTCAAAATTTAACACATTTGAATTATGAGGTAACATAATAACACGTACCGAAAATTATTCTCTATTTCATTATTCATTGCAATTAGCATCAACATCAGCATCGAAGGAACATCATGAGTTGACCAGGCTACTGGGTTGCCTAAACTGGCATCCATTCGATCGCATTGCTACATATATTCTTCCAAACACTCATTTCCTTTCTTTCTAATTCTAAACCTTCTTCACTCGATTCATTCGATCACGTTCATCCAAAATTCCTCAATCGCTCAGTTTTCTCAAGTGCTCATCTTTCGTGCCTTAGAAACACTCGAGTCCAAACATTCTACGTTTTAGAGTACAATCACTCTTCACATTTTCCTAAATTGGCATCCATTCGATCGCATCCCTACATATATTCTTCCAAACATTCATTTCCTTTCTTTCTAATTCTAAACCTTTTTCACTCGATTCATTCGGTCACGTTCATCAAAAATTCCTCAATCGCTCAGTTTTCTCAAGTGCTCATCTTTCGCGTCTTAAAAACATTCTATCACAAACATTCTACGTTTGGAGTACAACCACTCTTCACATTTTCCTAAACTGGCATCCACTCGATCGCATTCCTACATATAATTTTCCAAACACTCATTTCCTTTCTTTCTAATTCTAAACCTTTCTCACTCGATTCATTCGATCACATTCATCCAAAATTCCTCAATCGCCCAGTTTTCTCAAGTGCTCATCTTTCGTGCCTTAAAATCATTCTAACACAAATATTCTACGTTCACACAGTTATCACCCGACTCAAGCACTCTTTACATTTTTCTAAGCTTGCACCACTCGATCGCATTCCAACATTTTTCTTCCAAACACTCATTTCCTTTCATTCTAATTCTAAACCTTTTTCACTCCATTCATTCGATCACGTTCATAAAAAATTCCTCAACCGCTCAGTTTTCTCAAGTGCTCATTTTTCGTGCCATAGAAACACTCAAAAGTCCAAACATTCTACGTTTCAGAGTACGAGCAGTCTTCACATTTTCCTGAACTGGCATCCACTCGATCACATTCCTACATATATTCTTCCAAACCCTCATTTCCTTTCTTTCTAATCCTAAACCTTTGTCACTCGATGCATTCAAAGTTCCTCAGTCGCTCAGTTTTCTCAAGTGCTCATCTTTCGCGTCTTAAAAAGATTCCAGCACAAACATTTTACGTTTAGAGTACGAGCAGTCTTCACATTTTCCTGAACTGGCATCCACTCGATCGCATTCCTACATATATTCTTCCAAACCCTCATTTCCTTTCTTTCTAATCCTAAACCTTTGTCACTCAATGCATTCAAAATTCCTCAACCGCTCAGTTTTCTCAAGTGCTCATTTTTCGTGCCATAGAAACACTCAAAAGTCCAAACATTCTACGTTTCAGAGTACGAGCAGTCTTCACATTTTCCTGAACTGGCATCCACTCGATCACATTCCTACATATATTCTTCCAAACCCTCATTTCCTTTCTTTCTAATCCTAAACCTTTGTCACTCGATGCATTCAAAATTCCTCAGTCGCTCAGTTTTCTCAAGTGCGCATCTTTCGCGTCTTAAAAACATTCTATCACAAACATTCTACGTTTGGAGTACGAGCACTCTTCACATTTTCCTAAACTGGCATCCACTCGATCGCATTCCTACATTCATTCCCACAGTTTCGGGCGTCACTCGAAATTTATAAGCGGCGAACCGAAAGGTTTTCTGTCCCCAAAACAAACAGACGTCGAGTTATCACTCGGGCAGCGTGACTTATCGTCGGCGGAAGACAGCGGGACGGGTATTCGTTCACGTTAGGAAACGTGCCCGGGAAGATTTTTCAGCCGTAACCAGCTCTCTTTACCGTGGACCGGATACTGCAGGGCCACGTGTACACCCTGAATCTGACTGGATCCTCTCGCTCCACGGCATTCGTTTCCGCCGTTGTCCGCCACGCGAAAGGCCACGCGACCCGGAAAATGAAACGGTTTCAATTTTTGAATGAGAAACGACAACGACGAGAAACTCCAGCCGAGGATTTTTCCATGTGTAACGCGACTACCAGGCTTCGAGGTGAATACAAAAGTCTCGAGCATGTGCAATAGGTGCTGTGCAAAAGTTATAGGGTAGCAAAATTTAGAAAGTTTATATTGGGAATGGGGTTTTATATTGCTAAATGAAATAAACTCTTATTTGTGAAATAACACTTAGATAATTTATTGATACTTTTATATAGCACGAGGAAGGGCAATTTTGACCGCACCTAGCGAGTTTTGTCACAAGACTAGCAGAACGCAGTGGTCGAAATTCTTACAACCCCGTCCGGGTCCTTCAGCCCCATTGTTCTGTTTCTCGATGTTTTCGAACTTTCTAAAATGCCAGATGTGGCTTAGCTTCTTGGAAGAAACCCTTGAGAAAGTCAGTAAGAGAAAGCTGGTTTATTGTTAATTTTTGCTTCGTAGTATTTCTGTATTCAATTTCCAACAGTTTAAGACTAAAGAATCGAAGAAAATTAATTAATTAATTGATAAGAAATAACAGTGTACGTAAAGTTTGTATTCTATGCTAATCGATAAATGGTATTCTACCATAATGACGATAAAAAATGAACGCGTAAGGAATATTTGCAAACCATAAAACTGTGCTCTACATTGTCCTCCCATTGACTTAAACTTTTGTCAATTACGTTACCGGACGAATTAATGGTAATTAAGGAGCTTAGACTAGTTTCATCGAAAAGTATAAATAAATCTGAACATCGCTTAAACTAATGCACGATATTTAGAGTGCAGATTTGTATACATTTATGACAGATTCAAATTCACTGCAAGTTATGAAGTTTAGAAGGTGAAACAAATCTCTGTTTAAATTCCATTTCTTTACTCGCAATTGTAAATATTCAGATTTGTATAAGAATTGGCAGCCTGGTGATATTCGAAAGATCATTAAAATTAGAAGGGAATGTTGATGAATTAAATTGTAGTAGTAAATAGTCACTGTATGTAGTGTGAAATTTAATAGTAAATACAATTATAGTAACAAAGTAGTAATAATAAAATTGATAACTATAATATTTTATGATAAATAAAAATAAGAATACTTAATAACCGGAATAAAATTAGTAATTACAATATTTAAAAAAATTAGTGTTAGTAATTACAATATTTAAAAAAATTAGTATTAGTAATTACAATATTTAAAAGAATTAGTATTAGTAATTACAATATTTAAAAGAATTAGTATTAGTAATTATAATATTTAAAAGAATTAGTATTAGTAATTACAATATTTAAAAGAATTAGTATTAGTAATTACAATATTTAAAAGAATTAGTATTAGTAATTACAATATTTAAAAGAATATTATTAGTAATATAATACAATTAAAAAAATTGGTATTAGTAATTACAATATTTAAAAGAATTAGTATTAGTAATTATAATATTTAAAAGAATTAGTATTAGTAATTACAATATTTAAAAGAATTAGTATTAGTAATTACAATATTTAAAAAAATTAGTATTAGTAATTATAATATTTAAAAGAATTAGTATTAGTAATTACAATATTTAAAAGAATTAGTATTATAATTACAATATTTAAAGAAATTAGTATTAGTAACTACAATATTTGAATAGTTGTTAAACTGATCGATTTAACATCCTACTTAACGCCTAATTTTCTAAATTTTGAGTTATTAAAATTAAGCGAAGAGATAAATGGGATACTGTTGAAATTACCCAAAGAATGAGAATACTTTGTGCAGGAAAGATCTTAATGATCGTTTTGCATAGCGTCTGTACGTTGCGTCGATGGAACGTGAATTATTACGCATGGCCGTGCGAAGTGTCATCAGACGAGGCAGGCTTTTCGGGAGGAAAAACTTTATTAAGCAGCGTAATGGAAATTAATAGTAAAATTGTCGCTCAAAGGGGAAGCATTATAGTAGGCTCTCAAATAAATTGGTCCTCGCTTCGAAAAGGCCCCGCATAAAAGCCTTATTACGGTAATACTTACGGAGGGTAGAGGGGGGGGGGGTTTGGGGTGTTAACTGGGGGTGTTCGAACTGAAAATTTTATCGGTCGACGTCGCCGCGGGAATAAAATCCACTTGAATCCAGATCGTTTTTCGACAACGTTAAAGCAAATCTGCTGAAAATGGGTTATCGAAACGGTACTTAAATTCTCATAACGTTTTCCGGTAGATTTTATACACATGCACACACAGGGTTTTATGTACTTTTGAAAAATGAAACGTCTCCTCGCCTGAGTTGAAGCAGATTCATGACGTGTTGTTTATTTTATCCATTATAACCGAGTGAAATATTGTTCTAAATAATAAATACCGTGTTTTATTTTAAGCTTACTTTCAAGCTAACACGCATACATTTTTCGACGCAGGAAACAGAGGGGATTAAATTGGAAATGTTTCGTTTATTTTGCTTCGCAATAACAAACCTGTTTAATGATCTGTCTGGCGAAAAGGTAACGAAGAATGTTCAGTCCTTAGTTAACGCTAGATTGCCGAATGTTGGGTATATACCTACAGTGGCTCCAAAAAGTATTCGTACACTGTATTATAAGGAAATTCATCTGCTTCTGAGATTCTGATTTCAATGAAATTTTATGTGTGTACAGAACATGGTGTCACCTGCGTGGACCAATTTTTTGGCGACAAGGTATCTTTTAACACTATTCCTACCACGAGCGGTCAAATGACCGTTTTTAAAATTTCAATTAGAATTTGACATATACAACGTAATCGAACCGCCTTTAAATTTTATACTTTTCCTCGAATAAACCTATAATGCATTTTTCAATATTCACTTTTTTTTCATTGTTTAGTTTCTGAGACAAATTTGTAGTCTGTTTTACGTGAGAATGTCGCGATAAGAATAAGTATATGTGAAGTGTCCGTAGGAATAGTGTTAAGGGGATTGATAACGAATCTCAAAATTTCAGCGATTTTTCACGCTTTGAATACAAGCTTTTCTGTGTTCTTTTTTTATGGCAGGGCGATAGAGTATTGAAAATTAAACATTTTCTATTTGAAAGGTTTTGCTTCATCAAGTACCATTACAAAGTTATTTTAAAAAAATGAGAGAAAATTCAGAAACTTCAACGCTGGTTTTACCCCTTTAAAATGGCATTTAGATGAAAAGAACAGATTAATTGATATGTATACTATTACGATCTACGTACCCGCAAAGTTTTATTAAATATTTCTATCAGACAGAATTTCAGGGTTAAACGTGACATGGTGTACGAATACTTTTTCGAGCCACTGTATTTTGCCTGAAACGAGCCAATTTGACTCGAACACGAAAATTAAAGTTTAAAAAAAAAAATAGAACTTTATTTTAAAGAAAGTTTATTCGAAACAATTTTTACATATATATTCTGTTTTTAGAATACATTTTTAAAGCAGATCTTTTAATTACATTTACCACAAACGCCCTTACTTCTATTCCTTTCACATGAACTTCACAAAATGATTAACGAGTCAAATTGATTTACTCCGGCAATCTGGTTTTAATAAGAGTTAAGATAGTGACGGTATTGTAAGCTAAGGATATCAGCGAGATATATATTAGGTCGTTCGGAAAGTAATTTCGTTTTTTCCTAACACAGGGCTTAATTGTATTTTTTCATAGCCAACTTCACACTTAAGCCGCATGGTCGTTATATATTTTGACAGCATATATAGCAAGGCTTGCTTGTGAAAAGTTTCGATTGATTCTACCCAATGGTTTTTGGTTGGTGCCCTATCAAATATGGAAAGTAAAAAGCAACATTTTCGGCATTTTTTACTTTTTTACTATCGAAAAGGTAAAAATGCTGTTCAAGCAAGGAAAAAATTATCCGTTGTGTATGGAGAAGATGTATTGATAGAACCCCAGTGCCAAAACTGGTTTACAAAATTTCGATCCGGCAATTTTGATGTTGAAGATGCACCACGTTCTGGAAGGTCAGTTGAAGCTGACGAAGACACAATAAAGGCATTAATTGATGCAAATCGGCGAATAACAACTCGTGAGATCGCTAAGAGATTAAATTTATCGAATTCGACCGTTCATGATCATTTGAAACGCCTAGGTTTAATCTCAAAGCTCGACATATCATGAAAAAGAAACGAAATTACTTTCCGAACAACCTAATAGTATCCAACAAAGAATAAGTTACGAATGAAGCAATTTCCATTCATCTTATATTACGAGTCGACTTCATCATCGAAACTTTTGGTATACCGGAAGCTATAATTCTTAGAAAAAGGGATTATCATGTAAATCCGTGCGTTACACGTTTTTCTCTGACGTCATTCCGGAATAGTTATTTACACGCTCCGTTTCTCATAACTCACTCGGCGAAGTTTTTAATGCAAGAAAATGTCCTCCTTCGTCCTGCATATTTTTGCATTACTTCGGACGAGAAGGGATAAGGTACACGTCTGTTAAAATAACACATGTATTTGTATCCCGTAAAATGTTTCCGTTTCGCGTGACATCCTTTTTCTCCGGCACACATCCTCTTCCGGGTGTATTTCCCTTATATTTTCTCGCTCTCGTGTCCTTCGAGAAATTGCATCCCGCTAATTTCATGCTCCATGAATCTTGAAATATTCGCGTCACTGATGTATCGATTAATCAATAAAATAGTTCAGGGAAGGGCTGATTGCGCTCTCGTAACGATTGTTCTCCAGGGAGGCGAGGAAAGACAAGAATTTGAATTATATCCTGTATTATGCAGTGACCCGCGAAATTGATCGAATCTATTTTTTTTTTTCTTTTTATTAAATTCAACTATGTGCTTACTATCTTACAGTACTCGTGAAACGGAGGCATTAAAATGTTTTCAAAAAAGTTACGTGTATGTAGATTTTCGTATATTTTTAAGATTCAAGAAAAAAAATGTTTGCTAATTTCCTGTGAGGTTTGTTGAAGATCATAGAAACGCTAATTTCCTATGGTATTATACATTTTACCATTTTGAAAGTACGGAAAAACACCTTTCAAAGTATGATGTAAATAATACGTTAAATTGATCGAATGGTAAATCTACAGTTTTTTTTTTTTTATAAATTCAACTATGTGCTTACTATCTTACAGTACTCGTGAAACGAAGGCATTATTTTTGAATGTTGAAAGGGAAAAAGAAGAGCCTGGTTACTTGCAACAGTGTTAATTAAAATGCTTTCAAAAAGTTACGTGTATGTAGATTTTCGTATATTTTTAAGATTTGAGAAAAAAATGTTCGTTAATTTCTGTGAGGTTTGTTGATGAGATCATAGAAAAACGCTAATTTCCTATGGTATTATACATTTTACCATTTTGAAAGTACGGAAAAACACCTTTCAAAGTATCAAGCACCTTTTTCAATTTACGCTTGTAAATTCTTAAATATCAGTATATGTATTTTATATATCGGTTTATTGTGTAACAATAAACGTGGCAAATGTAACAAACACAACAAACAAATCAAATTATTTGTAGTCATGAATACGCATATGTAAGAAAGTATTAAAACGAGATATCTCGTCACCCGTACGCAATGTGTTAATAAACTCATTATAGTCATAACAAAGTGTGATTATCCTCCAATAAATAAATAAATAAATAAATAAATAAATGAATAAATAAATAGATAAATAAATAAATGAATAAATAAATGAATGAATAAATAAATAAATAAATAAATAAATGAATAAATAAATGAGTGAATAAATAAATAAATAAATGAATAAATAAATGAGTGAATAAATAAATAATAAATAATGAATGAATAAATAAATAAATGAATAAATAAATGAGTGAATAAATAAAGAAAGAAATAAATAAATAAATAAATGAATAAATAAATGAGTGAATAAATAAATAAATAAATAAATAAATGAATAAATAAATGAGTGAATAAATAAATAAATGAATAAATAAATGAGTGAATAAATAAATAAATGAATAAATAAATGAGTGAATAGATAAATAAATAAATAAATAAATAAATAAATAAATACTTTTTGAAGCTGCTGTGTTTGCACAAGACATCCTGTGCACGCGTTGATCGCCGTCGAAAGAAAACACAGAGCCGGTTTCACGATTTACCGTCGGAACGTGACATTATGATTCCCGGATTTTTAGATCCCTCGCAGAGCCGGATGAAGGGATGAAGCGTTTTATTGATGAAAAGAATTTCCGCGCGACGGGAATAAAATCGAAGACGGCGAAATCGCGACGTATCACGCGGAAACGATTGTTCTCGATTCTGAAACGAGAAAAAAAACTTCCCTGTAATTCCGTTCCGTTCGAGAAAATTAATCGAACTTCACCGAATCGATATCTGACGCATTTTTATGGATCATAAATTTCCCGTTTGTTGTCCGAGCTACATTGTTGTTAGGTCACGCGGGTTGAAAATTGTTGGAGGAATAAAAGCGGCCGGAACAATTGTTCCAGCGAACGGAAATTATGATTAAGTTTACATCGCACCTGTTCCATGCGGAATTAATGCTGTGCACGGCCGATACATAAATCAAAGAAGCAAACAAGTAATCAAGGGTGCCATAAAATGGTAATTGTTGGTTACAAAGGTTACGATCAACCGTAGACATTATTCGGTACTAAATGGATTTTTATCCATAACATTAACACTTAGTCAATCGAATGGGGAGATCTCCCATTTTTTCTACAACAAGAATATTTCATGGGGAATCAATGCAGTAAAGGGCCAATACATAAATCAAAGAAACAAACAAGTAATCAAGGGTGCCATAAAATGGTAATTGTTGGTTACAAAAGTTACGATCAACCGTATATATCATTCGGTACTAAATAAATTTTTATCCATAACATTAACACTTAGTCAATCGAATGGGGAGATCTCCCATTTTTTCCACAACAAGAATATTTCATGGGGAATCAATGCAGTAAAAGGCCAATACATAAATCAAAAAAACAAACAAGTAATCAAGGGGGCCATAGAATGGTAATTGTTGGTTACAAAGGTTACGATCAACCGTAGACATTATTCGGTACTAAATGGATTTTTATCCATAACATTAACACTTTGCCAATCAAATGGGGAGATCTCCCATTTTTTCCATAACAAGAATATTTCATGGGAAATCAATGCTGTAAACGGCCAATACATAAATCAAAGAAGCAAACAAATAATCAAGGGTGCCATAGAATGGTAATTGTTGGTTACAAAGGTTACGATCAACCATAGATATTATTCGGTACTAAATGAATTTTTATCCATAACATTAACACTTTGCCAATCGAATGGGGAGATCTCCCATTTTTTCCACAACAAGAATATTTCATGCGAAATCAATGTTGTGCACAACTGATACATAAATCAAAGAAGCAAACAAGTAATCAAGGGTGTTATAAAATGGTAATTGCTGGTTACAAACGTTACGATCAACTGTAGATATCATTCGGTACTAAATGAATTTTTATCCATAACATTAACACTTAGGCAATGGAATGGGATGATCTATTTTTCCCACAATAAGAGCGTTGTCATTAATTCTTTTTATTTTTATTATTAGTTGATCTTGAGCTAGTGTTGACCCATCGGTGAATTGTTTGTCGTCAACGGTTTTTTCCGATTTTGTCTTTCGTCTAGTCGACCCACAATTTCACTTTTCTGGTCCTTAAAACTACGATACTACATTTATTAACCCTTTGCACTCGAGCGAACCAGCAATTCGAGACAATTCAGGCTATATTAGGGAAACATTTTACAGGTACCTTAAAATTATTTTATACCGAGACGAACGTATTCAAATAATAAAGTTTCACCAATTTATTTATTTTTGCATTGAATACAATAAAATTTATTAAATATTGTACTTTGGACGCATCAAACCTCCCAGCCGCCATAGGAGTGCCGTTCGAGTTCAAAGGGTTAACACGTTGAATGATACAGGGGTCACCGGTAACCGGCGCGCTTAGATTGGTAGGAAAACATAATTTGAACAAATATCAATACTTATCGATTTTTGCAATGCTGTGAAGAAATTAATGCAGTATAAAACATCTAAAAATAGTTACACGCTGTAACTTATTTGTTGTAGATAATATTTCATTAGTATACGTATCGTATGATAGAAAATTCATCGTAGCGCCACGAGCAAACCCTGTAAAACTGGCGTGACATGCAACATGTTAAAATATAAAATACATTTGGATGCCGCATATATGATGTGGTGCTCGAAGCGAAAGG
>JAOPTO010000221.1:0-20957 GCA_033822845.1 Tetrapedia diversipes | reverse complement strand
CAATATTTTTGTATTCACCGACTGGGGAGGGGATAGGTAGCGAATGCTAAAATATTCTGATTAGCCAAAATTAAATTTAATTACTCTCAATACATTATATTAAACAAATTAATGATTGACTAACAGACCTATAAGCAGGTGTAAATCAATAGGGAAATAGACGAAACACTAAGATTTTAAGAAAATAATGAACCAAAATGTTAATATCAAGTGATTTATTAATTAAACTCGGCTAAAAACACAATACTTCTGTATTCACCGACTGCGGAGGGGTAGGTAGCGAATGCCAAAATATTCTTATTAGCCAAAATAAAATGTAATTATTCCAAATGCACTATTTAAACAAATTAATGAATGACTGACAAACCAGTAAGCAGGTGTAAATCAATAGGGAAATAGTCGAAACACTAAGATTGTAAAAAAATAATGAACCAAAATGTTAATATCGAGTGAATTATTAATTAAACTGGGCTAAAAACACAATATTTTTGTATTCACCGACTGGGGAGGGGATAGGTAGCGAATGCTAAAATATTCTTATTAGCCAAAATTAAACTTAATTACTCTCAATACATTATATTAAACAAATTAATGAATAACTGACAAACCAGTAAGCAGGTGTAAATCAATAGGGAAATAGTCGAAACACTAAGATTGTAAAAAAATAATGAACCAAAATGTGAATATCGAGTGATTTATTAATTAAACTGGGCTAAAAACACAATATTTTTGTATTCACCGACTGGGGAGGGGATAGGTAGCGAATGCTAAAATATTCTTATTAGCCAAAATTAAATTTAATTATTCTGAATACATTATATTAAACAAATTAATGAATGACTGACAAACCAGTAAGCAGGTGTAAATCAATAGGGAAATAGACGAAACACTAAGATTGTAAGAAAATAATGAACCAAAATGTTAATATCCAGTGATTTATTAATTAAACTGGGCTAAAAACACAATATTTTTGTATTCACCGACTGGGGAGGGGATAGGTAGCGAATGCTAAAATATTCTTATTAGCCAAAATTAAATTAATTACTCTCAATACATTATTTAAACAAATTAATGAATGACTGACAAACGAGTAAGCAGGTGTAAATCAATAGTGAAATAGACGAAACACTAAGATTGTAAAAAAATAATGAACCAAAATGCTGGTATCAGGAGATTTATTAATTAAACTGGGCTAAAAACACAATATTTTTGTATTCACCAACTGGGGAGGGGATAGGTAGCGAATGCTAAAATATTCTTATTAGCCAAAATTAAATTAATTATTCTCAATACATTATTTAAACAAATTAATGAATGACTGACAGACCTGTAAGCAGGTGTAAATCAATAGGGAACTAGTCGAAACACTAAGATTGTAAAAAAATAATGAACCAAAATGCTAATATCAAGTGATTTATTAATTAAACTGGGCTAAAAACACAATATTTTTGTATTCACCGACTGGTGAGGGGATAGGTAGCAAATGCTAAAATATTCTTATTAGCCAAAATTAAATTAATTACTCTCAATATATTATTTAAACAAATTAATGAATGACTGACAGACCTGTAAGCAGGTGTAAATCAATAGGGAAATAGTCGAAACACTAAGATTGTAAAAAAATAATGAACCAAAATGCTAATATCAAGTGATTTATTAAATAAACTGGGCTAAAAACACAATGTTTTTGTATTCACCGACTGGTGAGGGGATAGGTAGCGAATGCTAAAATATTCTTATTAGCCAAAATTAAATTAATTACTCTCAATACATTATTTAAACAAATTAATGAATGACTGACAAACCTGTAAGCAGGTGTAAATCAATAGGGAAATTGACGAAACACTAAGATTGTAAAAAAATAATGAACCAAAATGCTAATATCAAGTGATTTATTAATTAAACTGGGCTAAAAACACAATATTTTGTATTCACCGGCTGGTGAGGGGATAGGTAGCGAATGCTAAAATACTCTTATTAGCCAAAATTAAATGAATTACTCTCAATACATTATTTAAACAAATTAATGAATGACTGACAGACCTGTAAGCAGGTGTAAATCAATAGGGAAATAGTCGAAACACTAAGATTGTAAAAAAATAATGAACCAAAATGCTAATATCAAGTGATTTATTAATTAAACTGGGCTAAAAACACAATATTTTTGTATTCACCGACTGGGGAGGGGATAGGTAGCGAATGCTAAAATATTCTTATTAGCCAAAATTAAATTAATTACTCTCAATACATTATTTAAACAAATTAATGAATGACTGACAGACCTGTAAGCAGGTGTAAATCAATAGGGAAATAGACGAAACACTAAGATTGTAAAAAATAATGAACCAAAATGCTAATATCAAGTGATTTATTAATTAAACTGGGCTAAAAACACAATATTTTTGTATTCACCGACTGGGGAGGGGATAGGTAGCGAATGCTAAAATATTCTTATTAGCCAAAATTAAAATTAATTACTCCCAATACATTATTTAAACAAATTAATGAATGACTGACAACCTGTAAGCAGGTGTAAATCAATAGTGAAATAGACGAAACACTAAGATTGTAAAAAATAATGAACCAAAATGCTAATATCAAGTGATTTATTAATTAAACTGGGCTAAAAACACAATATTTTTGTATTCACCGGCTGGTGAGGGGATAGGTAGCGAATGCTAAAATACTCTTATTAGCCAAAATTAAATTTAATTATCCCAATACATTATTTAAACAAATTAATGAATGACTGACAAACCAGTAAGCAGGTGTAAATCAATAGGGAAATTGACGAAACACTAAGATTGTAAAAAAATAATGAACCAAAATGCTAATATCAAGTGATTTATTAATTAAACTGGGCTAAAAACACAATATTTTTGTATTCACCGGCTGGTGAGGGGATAGGTAGCGAATGCTAAAATACTCTTATTAGCCAAAATTAAATGAATTACTCTCAATACATTATTTAAACAAATTAATGAATGACTGACAGACCTGAAAGCAGGTGTAAATCAATAGGGAAATAGTCGAAACACTAAGATTGTAAAAAAATAATGAACCAAAATGCTAGTATCAAGAGATTTATTAATTAAACTGGGCTAAAAACACAATATTTTTGTACTCACCGACTGGGGAGGGGATAGGTAGCGAATGCTAAAATATTCTTATTAGCCAAAATTAAATTAATTACTCTCAATACATTATTTAAACAAATTAATGAATGACTGAACAACCAGTAAGCAGCTGTAAATCAATAGGGAAATTGACGAAACACTAAGATTGTAAAAAAATAATGAACCAAAATGCTAATATCAAGTGATTTATTAAATAAACTGGGCTAAAAACACAATGTTTTTGTATTCACCGACTGGTGAGGGGATAGGTAGCGAATGCTAAAATATTCTTATTAGCCAAAATTAAATTAATTACTCTCAATAAATTATTTAAACAAATTCATGAATGACTGACAAACCAGTAAGCAGCTGTAAATCAATAGGGAAATTGACGAAACACTAAGATTGTAAAAAAATAATGAACCAAAATGCTAGTATCAAGAGATTTATTAATTAAACTGGGCTAAAAACACAATGTTTTTGTATTCACCGACTGGGGAGGGGATAGGTAGCGAATGCTAAAATATTCTTATTAGCCAAAATTAAATTTAATTACTCTCTATACATTGTTTAAACAAATTAATGATTGCCTGACAGACCTGTAAGCAGGTGTAAATCAATAGTGAAATAGACGAAACACTAAGATCGTAAAAAAATAATGAAACAAAATGTTAATTTCAAGTGGTTTATTAATTAAACTGGGCTAAAAACACAATGTTTCTGTATTCACCGACTGGGGAGGGGATAGGTAGCGAATGCTAAAATATTCTTATTATCCAAAATTAAATTAATTACTCTCAATACGTTATTTAAACAAATTAATGAATGACTGACAAACCAGTAAGCAGGTGTAAATCAATAGGGAAATAGACGAAACACTAAGATGGTAAAAAAATAATGAACCAAAATGTCAATATCAAGTGATTTAATAATTAAACTGGGCTAAAAACACAATATTTTTGTATTCACCGACTGGGGAGGGGATAGGTAGCGAATGCTAAAATATTCTTATTAGCCAAAATTAAATTTAATTATCCCAACACATTATTTAAACAAATTAATGAATGACTGACAAACCAGTGAGCAGGTGTAAATCAATAGTGAAATAGACGAAACACTAAGATTGAAAAAAAATAATGAACCAAAATGTTAATATCAAGTGATTTATTAATTAAACTGGGCTAAAAACACAATATTTCTGTATTCACCGACTGGGGAGGGGATAGGTAGCGAATGCTAAAATATTCTTATTAGCCAAAATTAAATTAATTACTCTCAATACATTATTTAAACAAATTAATGACTGACTGACAAACCTGTAAGCAGGTGTAAATCAATAGGGAAATAGACGAAACACTAAGATTTTAAGAAAATAATGAACTAAAATGTTAATATCAAGTGATTTATTAATTAAACTGGGCTAAAAACACAATATTTTTGTATTCAACAACTGCGTAGGGGATAGGTAGCGAATGCTAAAATATTCTTATTAGCCAAAATTAAATTAAATTATTCTCAATACATTATATTAAACAAATTAATGATTGACTAACAGACCTATAAGCAGGTGTAAATCAATAGGGAAATAGTTGAAACACTAAGATTGTAAAAAAATAATGAACCAAAATGTTAATATCAAGTGATTTATTAAATAATCTTGGCTAAAAACAGTATTTTTGTATTCAACGACCACGGACGGGATAGGTAGCGAATGCTAAAATATTCCGATTAGCCAAAATTAAATTTAATTAACGTAATAATTTATTTAAACAAACTAATTTATTGACTAATAGACCTGAAACGCGGTGTAAATCAATAAGGAGACGGACGAAACACTAAGATTTTAGGAAAATAATGAACTAAAATGTTAATATCAAGTGATTTATTAAATAAATTTGGCTAAAAACAGTATTTTTGTATTCAACGACCTACGGAGGGGATAAGTAGCGAATGCTAAAATATTCTTATTGGCCAAAATTAAATTTAATTACTCTGAATGTATAATTTATGCAAGAAAATTATTGGATAATATACCTGTAAATAGGTGTAAATCAATAAAGAGACAATCGAAACACTAAGATTGTAAGAAAAGATGGAACTAAAATGTTAATATTAAGTGATTTATTAATTAAAGTTAGCTAAAAACAATATTTTTGTATTCAATGGCTACGGACTGAGATTGGTAGTAATATGTAGCTGTAATGATTTAATAATTTAGTAATAATTGAAGTTATTAATAATGAAGTGCATAAAACATGTATAAAAGATTATAGTATTTATAATTAGTATGTAATTTCAAAAAATGGTTTAATAAAACAATAATCTTGTAGGTTATAGATAATATAGGTTGTAATATTTATAATTTACAAAATTATTGTTTTATTAACCTATTTATTGTAAATTCATTTGAATTTTCAATATAATTTTTATGATTTTTTAAATATTTTTCATATTATTAAGTTTAAGAAATCATTTTTTCGTAATACTAATTGGATTGGAATTTCTGATAGTTATGATATAACATTTTTTCTAATAAATTATATTAAAATTTATGAATAATTTTTTTTGTATATTTAGTATATTTAGTTTGTGAAGCTGTTTTAGGGCTATCTTTAAGGATAACATTTGAAATTGATCATCAACGATTCGATTGTAAAATCATTTTTTATAAATAATTATAAATTTATTTATTTATTATTGAATTTATAAAATTATAATTTATTTAGGTATATTAAATCATAATTTATAGTGTTTAAACATTACTTTTAATCGAACATAACTTAATTTTTTAAAAATCATGAAAACATTAAAAACAATTTTTAGAAATATTATTTTCTATGCTTACGGCATTAATTTTAATTACGGTAGTTATGTATAACGGAATTTGATTTTACGAATATTTTTTAAGCAGATATTTATTAATTTAAAATTAATTTTTTAAATGTTTGATTATTTCTTGTTTGTTATCTATTTAATTTTATTTAATAAATGAGTTTAAATTATTGAGTTCATTAATTTCATAGTCTCAGTATGTCGTCTTTCGTCTTATTGATTTGTATTCATTTCTAAATTTGTTTTTTTAAATACAATTCTATTCTTAAATCAAATTTGATGAATTAGCTACGTAAGTTAACGAATATATTTTTTAATATATAAAAATAATTGTAAGTAATTTAAAGTAGGTGTGAAAATTTTAAAAAACTATAAGATATATACGTCTGAATTTAGAGGATTACCTAAATATGTCTTTACTGTAAGACTTCAACTGTGTTATTAGTTATGCTTTATGTATTGTTTTTACGTTAGTACTCACCCATCTGCGTTGATTAAAAAATCCGAACACCATGAAATTTTGCTGGCACTTACATGTAACAGAAAAATATAAGATGTTAACTAAACAAAATAATTTTCAATCAGTTTAAAATAAGTTTTGATGTGGCAGTTACATTAAAAATCAAATACTTATATAGCAATAGAAAATAGACTAGCAAGAAATATTATTTATAGAAGTGAAGTGATATATCAAAAACTCCTGTATTCGCACCATTATTATCCGAATACTAAAATAATCCTGTGTACAACTAATTGAGTTAAAACACTAATTTAATTTATCGGACAAAAATATATCTGGATTTTTGAATACTAAAATAACGAACTAACAAATTTTAATATTACGGTTATGCTTAACCGCTATTGATACGTTGTGATAATATTTAGCTGTATATTTAAGGCATATAATGATGTTAAACTTTTATATATTCTACTAATTAATAAGAGTTATATTACGTGTGAAAGAAAAAACTAAATATACAACAAAAATTACCTTCAATATCTTGCAAGTAAAATTATGTTGCGTCCTCTTCATCGCTCATGCGACCTTAACTCTATATTTCACCTTTTGCACTTTATTTCCACTTCCGATACAATATTTACAAACATAATCGGTACCGTCACAAGAAAATATCAAACTTTTATTAACTTGCAACAGTTTACACCCCGACATAGACTCGCGATGGCCAAGAGAAGTTTCCGATCCGCTCGCGACGGTTGGTCGAAGCCATTTGAAACGGATCGTCACCTTTGCCACACTGCTTCCTTACGACTTGGTGTGTATGTGTGTGGATGCGTAACGTGTGTAGATGTGTATCTGCGGCGCATTGGAAAGAAATAACACACAGTCCGCCCCGAAAGTATGGCGTGATCGTAAATGAGCGTATCAAATGTCAGCGAAAAATCAACACACGCCTCGAAATCAAGGTTACCCCGCTACAACTGCCGAGAGTTCAAATCGTATATTTTACGGCTATGGACCAGACGAGCGTGCACCTGTTTTCGGTGGATAGTATATTATGGTCTGGTTATAAGTGGCCTATTCGGGGGACAAGCACAGTTATGACAAAAAGCTTCTGTTGTGCGAGTGCGACAGATCCCGAGTGAGCGAGAGGACACGGGCTATAAATCTTGCTCGAACCTTCGACGATTTCGATTGCAGTAGTATATACAGTGGATCTGAAAAGTATTCGTACACTGTATTACAAATAAATTCGTTTAACTTTAATATTCTGATTTCAATTACTGTTTTTAATAAATAATATAGTATAGTAGTATATGTATTAATTAATTTCTTATTTTACAACTAAATACCATTTTTTTAATCAACGAAATCAACGTTAAAGTTTCAGTGCTTTCTTTTTTTTTTGTTCTTTTGTTTTTGTTTTTTTTTCATTTTTTAAACATAATTTTGTATTAATGCGTGATAAAGTAAAACCTTCCAGATAAAAAAATCTTAGTTTTTAATGTTTTATCGCTTTGCCATAAAAAAAAGATTCCAGAGGAACCTGTGTTCAGAGCATAAAAAATCGCAGAAGCTTTAGGGGTCGCTTTCACTTCCACTATAAGATTTACTGTTGATCAAAAAACCGCTCCTTGCAGGATTTTTATGCTCTATATTATGCTCTATATACATACAAAGTTTCATTGAAATCAGAATTTTAGGATTAGGTGAATCTCCTTCTAATATATAGTGTACGAATACTTTTTGGATCCACTATAGGTATCGTATTTCTGGAGAAAAAGTCAGAGTCAATAGTTGCTCTAATTCTGAAGCTTTAATTCTCTTCGAACAACGCAGTTTCAACACATTGCATGCGGGAAACGTACTTTTACGTATTTCGTAGCGTCACTGGATCACGAATCACGTAAGAGTAGGTATTTAATAGACTTGTGCTGGAGAGTGGATATTATTATCATATAAATACGATAAAAAATAATACCATCGAAATATATATTTCTCTAAATATTCATAGAGCATATGTTTAAGTATAAAATAAAAGAGAGCTTCGTTGAGAAAAACGAAGTGATTTTCGATTTATTGCGATTTTACCGAATGAATTCACGAAAAATTCACGAAAAAGTGCCTGCTACGGTTACTTACAAAATTGAGCGTACACACCTATGTTGGTAATGATGATTAGCGAGAAAATAAACAAAAACAGGCATTTTTTAAAATAAAAACAATATATTGTTTATTTGGATGTTTCAACGGGTAATCCTTTGAACAAAATTTTAATAAAATGAACTGCTTATCCATATTTAACACTAAACGTAAAAGCACTCTTATTTCGTCGTCACATAATTGAGCATACAGTTAGTTTAATATTAAGAAAAAAGAAAGAAAAGAAAAGAAAAAGAAACCGAGCTTTGTAACACTTATTATGCATTTTCTCGATTCGACATTTGTTTAGCCATCTCTATGTCCAGTTACTGCGTTGCTATGTTACCCATAATCGTCATTTGCCATTGTTTAGTAGTAACAATTAGGACACCATAAGGACGCGGAGAAGTAAATTGGTAGCAAATATGTTGATTGAGGTTTCTTAAAAGTGCACTATATACTACATTATATAAAACACCGATGGAGGACAAAGAATTTAAGAGTTTATGTTTATTACACGTTCGGAAGGGATGCCAAAATTTGAAAAGGTCGCCCTCAGGCCATTTATATCATGATACTAGGCCTATTACTTACGAAAAATATATGGATATGGAGCAGTTATTTACCCTATACGTCTGCGACAGTTTTTTTTTAAACATTTTTCTGTTTATAAACATCTTACCTCAACACTGTTAAGGCAGGTAGTACAACAGCGAATATAAAAAGACTTAAAATAAATAAAGAAATGGTTATACCAGACTCGGCATAGCCTATCATTCTTTACACCACGTAGACGCATCTCCGATGTAAGTAGATAAAATTTCATTTACTTCTCGGAAATTGAAATTCAATCACCGTCACGGATATGCGACGTTGAGTACAATTTACTGGACAGCACTTGTGAAAGGGAACACGTTAAAAATCGTGAAGAAATTTCAAAAATGACAGAATATCGATAGATAAACTTATATAAATAATTGCAAAAACTAAAAATTGAATTATTATTGTTGTTAAAGATAAATGCTTGTTTTTAACTTATTTTTATTTTTGTAGTTAAAATTAAACTTCATATGCAAACGAGTAATATTAATACTAATTGGTAAAAAGGTCGTACTTCATTAATTTAGGCTCTTTCCATATGAAACGTTTTGATACTGTAAGAGATATTCTTATGTAGAGTAGCCGAATGCGTGAGTGAGATCTGCGCGAGTGCTTAATATGTGTGTTTAGTGTTTGTCATTTGTTCTTTCCCGGTTAGGCTTCTCGAATGTTCCATGGCAGTTAATCCTAACGCGTAGCATAGAAGCGCATAAAGGGCATTGTCGAATGTTCGATTATGGTAACCCCCACCAATTATCCTAATGCGTAGAAAAGAGAAGCGCGTGCGCACCGAAGCTCTGATGTGATTTGCGGGAGGGGGTTCTCGAGCACACTCTCTTCCGCAACGCAGCCAACCGCAGGAGACGCGTGTACGTGAGCTCAGCGTTTCGGACGACTTCGGGAAATCGAGAGAGAAAAGAAATGAAAATCTTTCTCTCTCATTCTTGAAGCGCTGAAATCCAACCAATCTGGAAAGCAAGCCTGGCGACACGTACCGCGCGGGATCTTGACTGCCTATTTTCATTTTTCGACATGCAAGGATGTCCTCTTGTAATGAAAAAAATTTTTGTCGCTAAAAAACACGTTTTAAGACCCCCTGATCACGTTTTGATTATTTAAAAATGAACTTTTTTTTTAGTTTCACGCATTTGTTAATACGATTATGCCTAAACGGTTGAATGGATTTAAATGAAATTTTATATTCCAATTTTATATTTTCATCTCAAGACCTGATTTGATTTTGAATAAAATTTGTTCAAAAATAATGATGGTTACCCCTTAAAGTTACAGGACCACCTTTCATTTCCTAAATTTTAAAATCTGCTTTATATTTAACTAAAAATGTATTTAAGTACATGCCTATTATTAAATGACAAATAATTTGATACTCTAGTTTAATTAAATTTATGGAAACGAGTATCCACTCTTGGCCAGTACCGTGCATGCTATAGCAGCCTTCGATAGAATAATATGTTTGACTCGATTTTATATTTACAAATTAATAACATACAACATGCACGTTACCGCTCGATGGAAATCGCGGGAAGGTGGTGGATTCTTCCATCAGGAGGGAAATGCAAACAATTTGGCATGGAATTTTATAACGTCACGATATTCGTTAGAAAATTAAAAGAAATTATAAAAGTAGAAGACAAGGCATCATGTTAAGAAAAATCATGCTGCCAATTATTTACATCTCCTGTTCAGTCCTTAGTTAATAATAATAACGACAATGGTGGTATTGTAAGTTGGAGGTATCAGCGAGATATCTGCGATTATTCGGGATATCTCCAAACATTCGATAGTGACGTCAGCTAAGGATAGCAGCGAGATATCTCAGATCATATTAGATGTCTCTAAACATTCGAAGATCGATAAGAATTCGTTTTTACAAATTTAATAAAAGTAGAATATCAAAGTATTTGTCGTTTAACCCAAGAACTCTTAGGGGTGGGGGGGTTCTTCGAACCCACAAATTGAAAAACCTAAAATTAGAACCATTTCCCTTTCGTAAAAAATTCTCTTAAAATTATTTATTGTTGTATACACATTTAAGTTTGATATTAAGAGGTTCCATTGCTATATGTAAAAAATTAGTAAGCATAAGAGAAATATAACTGACTACGCGCCGCGATGGCGGTACGCCACGGCGCGCTGGCGATTACGCGAAGTGGACCCTTACGCTCTCCTTTTCTGCAAAGGATAAAAATTACAGAACGAAGAATGAAATTATGTAACTAATTGGGAACTTTAACTGGAAAGACACTACGAACTAAAATACCAAAAGATACAGAACCGACAAAAAGGCTAAGATGTTATCAGTGTATAATAGCGGCTAAAAGCAGACGCATAAAATACATAAAATTAATAGTTTATTAAAATCAATGCAAAGTTGTTACAAGTGCAAAAACCATGTTTGCAGAAAACATTCATTTAATACTATACTCTGCCATTCATGTTTATCAGGAGAATCGGAAGAATCAAGTTCAAACTAGCTGCACGTTACTATACTGTTTTATAATAGTATTTAATTTTATAAATACACATAAATCAATACAAATTGAACGCAAAAATATATGTTGTCTTGTTTATGAACTATAGCATATACTGATATTGCAAAAAATTTTCCAAAAAACAATTTTTTCCAGGATAAATGTATAACAAGAAGTGTTGGTTCGATGAACTCCCCCCCTCCCCCCCAGGAGTTCGCGTAACAGATCGAGGCTCAGGAGTTCTAGGGTTAATAATCTACATGTAGTTAAATACATTTCATGCTTAAATATAAAGCAGATTTTTAAATTTAGGAAATGAAAGTTAGTCCAGAAACTTTAAGGGGTAACCATCATTATTTTTTAACAAATTTTATTCAAAATTTAACCAGGTCTTGACAGAAAATCATAAAATTTCATTGAAATCGATTCAACCGTTTAGGCGTAATCGTATTAACAAATGCGTGAAACTAAAAAAGATTTAATTTTTAAATAATCAAAACGTAATCAGGGGGTCTTAAAACGTGTTTTTCCGCGGCAAAAATTTTTTCGAAATTTTTTTTCATTACAAGACATCCTTGTATGTCGAAAAATGAAAATAGGCAGTCAAGATCCCGCGCGGCTCGTGCTGCTGGCTTGCTTTCCAACATAGGATGAATTTTAACGCTTCAAGAGCGAGAGAGAAAGACTTTCATTTGTTTTCTCGCTCGATTTCCTGAAGCCGTGCGAAATGCTGAGCTCATGTACACGCGTCTCCTGCGGTAGAGTACGTAGTGGTGGGGGGTGTTCCTGTGAACACCGGTCAACAATCTGGCATTACATGGCACTCCAACTCTAGCGTCGTAATAGAGGTAAAGAGGGAATGGGCCGCCCAGCCCCACCCGAGCCGCACGTTCTGAACCTTAGCCACGCTCTCTGCCATAGTAGTAGGAATAGATTTCAGTTGCGGCCCTATCTGAATACGTATATAAATATATAATAAAACTTGGAGACTGTAAAATACTGAGGTTTTGTTTATGCTTATATTTCATATAAAAGAGGCAATTTTTCTATAAGTGGAGTAACAAAGATGATTTTGAAATATAATTAATTTTTCTTAACGGAATCAAATATTTTGAATGACATAATCCGACTTAACTCTAGTCATTCTCTACAAAATACTATTAAGCGATATTACCCAATAGAAGAATGTTCCAAAGGTATTAAAATTTGGCATTTTTATTACCGCATATAATAATTCTACTGGTAATTATATAACCAATGCTTTCCTAGTATATCTTAAAAAAATTAGCAAGAACTGTCCTCTATCGGATATAAATATTGTATAATACCAATATGTTACATCTACGTCAATAGGGCTCTGCATGCCGCGTGTTTCTCATTATCTCTTTCTATCGCGCTAACCTTGTCAGTCAGCCCAAATGCGTCTGCAACTGCCGCGACGAATAGCGAACTAAAATAGAATGCGTGCGTGAGAATAGGTGCATCCCTTTCACTTTTCTGGCATTGCTGCAGCGGGACTTCAAGTGAGCGGAAGAGCGGATTAACATATTAACGATACATCAGATATTCAGAGAGTTTAAACATGAATTATCGTATGTGTTTATGAATGCTTATGTATGAATTATCGCATGCGTTACGGATGTTTAAATATTGAATATTACCTGTTTTCACGAGCGCTTTAAGTAATGCAATTGCTCGTTTTCGCGAATGTTTAAATATAAATTAACTGCTGTGCGTTTCGCGATTCTTTACCAATTTGTTTTTGTATGTTTTTCTGAAGCTAAATGTTTGTTTTCGCAACTGACAGCTGGTACGTTTTTGTATGTATCTGCAAGTTTTTGCATACGTTACGCACGGGCATTCTTAGAACAAATCCGATTAAATGTTCGACTGTACGAATGCATCTTTTACAATTAGGTATAATACATCGAAGAAAGTAATGTTCACTTATGAATAATAAGTTATTATGTTAGTAATTTATTTCCATAACGTCCCCACAATGCTTTCTTAAACGGGATTACGTGTTTTTATGATCATATTATAATAGCTGAGACTAAAACAAATTCAACGCATGCAACAATCATCATCTCTATGCGATTTTAACACATTGTATGCCGGTGGCATCTGAGGCATTTAAAACTGTAGGTGAAGAAAATATTTAAAATTGTATACATTATTGTAAAACACTGAAATTGGTTTGCATATTCATTATATGCAATTTAACGATAACGAAAAATAGAAACAAACAAATCGCCAAACAAAAGAATGTTGTATTATCGCAAACCCGGCGCTATAGCAACAAACTTCCAAACCCGCGTTTTCGCGGGGCCGGCATACAATGTGTTAAGTACGGAATATTCAAAAATTATTGAGACTGAGGCAAATAATGAAATAACTACCATTAAGTGGTTAGTAATGAAATAATTATTGTAATAAATGTTCAAAACGAGTTCCATTACCCTTTAAATATTTGAAGTGAGTTAGACGATTAATTGAAACTTTCAATAAGCTCTTTATATTTAATATAATCCGATTCGAGAATGTATCGTTTCGACTAATAACCAAATATACATACAGTCTTTACTCATAGAAATATAATCACCGAATTGAGCGTATACATATGTTGATAAGGAAAGTAGGCCGGAAAATAAATACAAATGGATATATTTAAAACTAAAAACGCAACGTATAATTTATTCATATATCTTACGAGAACACATTTTGAATAAAACTAACCATTTGATTATTCTTAACAAAAAACTTAAAGTGACATATTATTATTATATTTTATTTACGAGACATAAAACTGAGCGTAGAGGTCTGATTCACTTAATTATTTACAACTAATAAAAACAATTAATATTTCGTGTCATGTTCTTTTGCTTGAACAATTGGTTTCAGACGACGTGCCATTCAGGGGATCAATTTTTCTATAAAAGAAAATGGAATATTCTCCTAATCTTCTCTTAATTTTACCTTAAATTCTTCAATGTTTGAAAATGTATCTCTTAATCTTAATTTCAATTCTCCCCAAATATTTTCTATGGGATTAAGATCAGGTGACTGGGGAGGTGTTTTTAACATTTTTAGTAGGTTATATAGTAATGTAGGAATGTGATCGAGTGGATGCGAGTTTGGAAAAGTCTGAAGAGTACTTGAGTTGGGCGATTGTCGCTTGAACGCAGAATGTTTGGGCTCGAATGTTTCTAAGGCGTGAAAGATGAGAACTTGAGGAAACAGTGCGACTGAGAAATTCTGGGTGGTCGTGACCGAATGCGTAGAGTTGACAATTAGAATGAAAGGAAACGAGTGTTTGGAAGAATATATGACGGGGAAAATGCGAGCGCGAGTCAGAAAGTATTGAACGTAGAAAGAGTGTTAAAGTTGCTAAGTTGTAAAGTCGTTTAAGTTGTTTTTATTAAATTGTTTTAAATATACTGTTATTAATATTTTAATGGCTTCACTTTTATTTTTCACACCTGAATTCCATCTTCCGTTCTACACTTTATAGAACATTTCTTATAGTAACCATAGTTAAACAATATGAGACGACTGTTTTGGGTCATTATCCTGTTAAAAATAATATATCCTTGGCATTCTTATCTTTTGTACAGATTATTTTAAGGTTTTTTTTTCAACACACTAAAAGATATTCACGTTTATCCATTACCCCGTTTATATATTTCATATTTCCGATACCATTAATACCAATACAATCCCACACCATTATAGATCCTTCTCTATATTTAACTGAGAGACATATATTCTTTTTCTGGAATTCAGTGTTTGACTGTCTCCAAACAATTTTTTTTCTTGCCATCTCGTCCAAAAAATTTTATTTTGGTTTCATCAGATGATATTACTTAATTCTAAAGATATTCGTCGTAATTCACAAATCTTTTCACGAATGCTAAAAGCCTTCGTCTATCCGCCTCGGAAAAGAACGGTTTCTTTCGTGCTATTCTACCATGAAAGTTATGGTTTCTTAATGTTCGACAAATAGTTTCCACCGAAACCTGCTTTTTTATGCGTGAGGACACTTATGTAGCTAAATCACGCACATTTGTTTTAAAATTTACCTTTATTTGTCGGCAAATGTACCGCTCATCACTCAGTTAACATTTTGTTCCTACCTCGACCCGGTGTATTTCGGATTGTCCTATCGTATTTAAACTTGTTTACAATTGTTTGAATGGTAGAATGCGTTTTACCACCTATTCTGCCTACCTTACGTAGGGACTTTCCTTGTAAATATAATTTTACGATGAGATTTCTTATTGAAATATCAATTTGATTCCTCTTAGGTTCCATCTTGCAACTTGTCATCGATTTACATACAACAAATTATCATAGCAATCTTACCTTGAAAAAATGTTGTGGGACTCCCCCAGTCAACTAGTACCAATATTTGAATAATTAGAACACATATAAGAAAGAAATCTTGCCAATACAAAACTGTACTGTTTCATGAACAGCATATCTTTAAACAGAGAATTTTTCAAACCACTTTTTTCCACGATTTCGTCCATATTAAAAAATATCCAATATTTTTCGCCTCATTCTTACAAAGCACAAAAAACAAACTGAATAACCATGATAATTATATCGCTTCTACCGTTTGTTACAAATTATAAATGAAATGTAAACTTAACTGTTTGTGTCCCGGGGGGTATTGAAAAAACACTTTCGAGAAATACCAAGCGGCTCAATAACCGCTTGTATTTAAATTTTTATTTTGTAATGTATTATTGCATTATTATAGTATTATTCTACCTATTGTAAAATGTGCTATTTACAATAAAAGGAGCTGTGTGATGTATTTGCTTCAATAAATCTGAGCGCGCTTCGACAATCGGTAACGCATCGCCAGTTGCCCACAACGTTCGAAATGTGCTAGGTTTTCTCGACATAAAATCTCAACAGCGCGATCGCGCTGTTTGGGATTCAAACGGTTGAGCACTTTCGGTCATCGCTTCCAATAACAGTCGACGGTTAAGCATAGATAAGGATGGGTGATTCGATTTTTCGCGTGAATGTTTAGAAAAGTAGAAATCATGTGGTTATGATTGTTGAACTTTCTTTTTTGTACTCCATAAAGATAGAAAAGAGGTATGGAATATCATTGAAGAAAATATCGATGACCTTAAAATCGTGGGAAAAGATGACCTTGAAAAAATTCTTTGTGTAAACATACGTAGTCTATGAAACAATCCAACTCTGTATACGTTCAATTTATCAAAATTTCAGATACCGAAAATACAATCACAAAGAAATTGTACGTGTCATAAACTCAACTATCAACAAACAAATAATGGAAATAGAGGTTTCCGAGTTGTCCGAAAAAGAAGTTGGACCAATATACACATATTAACAAAGACATTCACGAAAGGGACACTATTTATCACAAATGGTCATGTTTTTTTATTCTTTTATTCCGAAATTTGTATTAAAAAAGCTCCACGAAAACGCAATAAAATGACATCAGCGAGGAAAAAATAAAAGTAAACCAAAAAGTATATCTAATACACGAATCCAGTCACAAAAAACAAACTCTTCGCCATAAATCTTTTAAGTTGTTTAACTACGCAACTTAAAAAAAGAATAATCCCCCAACAAAAGTACCGATCAACCGTAAAACAGAGTGAAAGAAGAAAAGATGATGAGCCGAAGAGAACCGCCACAATCAACTGATGGAGTGCAAGTTATGGAACAATGAAAACTCCTAATGAAGATCAAGAAACTAATTGTAAGGTACGGATGATCAAAGAGATATAGAGGCAGAGTCGAGTCATGGTACGAAGAGAGACGAGAAAAAGAAATTGAAGCTCTGGTAAGAGGATCTCAGCAACGAAGGAAATACAGCAATGACAGTGGAATTACGAGTAGTAGTCGACTGGAGAGTCATGAAAGCCAGACAAAGGAGAAAAACGGAAGAAGAGGGCAGAATAGAAGTCACAGACACAGAATAAGGAATACAGGAGAGAAATTGGAAATTGAGCAAGACACGGAATACACACTGAATGTTGGTGCTCACCGACCATTCGGTAATGGCTACACGTGTATACCATCACGGATGCACGCACCGTCTCCCACCATCGCCGTTTTGGTTTAAGGTACACACGCGAGTTCTCCGCTTCGCATCTAAGCGTTTCGCGCAAGAACGAAGCTGCGAACGATTTTGGCATGCATTTATCCGGCGCCATCTGCATGATACACGGAAATTAGTCGATCCGTGTAGTACGTCGGTATACGTGTACACGAGAGATAGATAAGCAAGGTCGCGACCAATGTCTGTCAGATCGAGCTAATTCAATATTTCAAATAACCAAGTCGTTAAACGTTACGAGTAGTCGTAGTGCAGCAATTCGTCGGCGATGTTATACATATATTATACATATGCTATTCTTCCACGAGATGACACAGCGTGTTTACATCCCCACTTTAGTTATACGCTGACAATAAGCGAGTATTCTTCTTCTCGTGGAAGAATAATAGACATTTATATAGGAAAGTTCTATAAAGTGTAGAACGGAAGATGGAATTCAGGTGTGAAAAATAAAAGTGAAGCGATTAAAATATTAATAACAGTATATTCAAAACAATTTAACAAAAACAACTTAAACGACTTTACAACTTAGCAACTTTAACACTCTTTCTACGTTCAATACTTTCTGTCTTCACCGTCCAATACTTTCTCCGTCATATATTCTTCCAAACACTCGTTTCCTTTCATTCTAATTGTCAACCTTTCTCACTCTACGCATTCGGTCACGACCATCCCATCATTTCTCAGTCGCACTGTTTTCTCAAGTTCTCATCTTTCACGCCTTAGAAACATTCGAGCCCAAACATTCTGCGTTCGCACGACAATCGCCCAACTCAAGTACTCTTCAGACTTTTCCAAACTCGCATCCACTCGATCGCATTCCTGCATTTATGTATCATGTGTCTATACAGTGCCAACAAACAGTTTGGAAGTACTATAGTTTAGGAAGAATAAGCTGCAGAAAATTAGGTAAAATGTTCAGTCATCGTTTGTTTTGCATAGAATGTAATTCAAGCATATACAATACCTATTTTGTGTAACACAGTGAATTTAATTTTTATGTTCATCGAATACTGTTAGCAAAATAAGTTGGTCAAGAAAAATAAGTATAATATTAAAGTTGCCATGTTCACCATTAGTGGAATGTTTATATGATAAATCGAATGAAGAGATGGAAAAAGGTTATTCATAGAATAAAGGATAATTTTAGAATTATTAACTAAACTTTGAAACTTAGTAAAATCTATCCAAAAGATGCAAAAAATTTATGATGTCAATGAGAAATAGTAGTGTAATTGTTTCGTGAAATAGCTGCTTAAATTATTAATATTTAAAGATAAACATTCCATTATTTAGTAGATACTGTTCTATTTATCATTAATATTACTGTAATAATAAAAATTTTTTAGGAATTCTTTTAGCGATGCTAAACTTTCTGTTGATAGCGTAGTACCTTCACGTGGATCTGTAACTTCGCTGTGAGGTTTCACGTTACCAACGATAAGTGGGATACGAGAGAAGCGAAGCGGGGAAGTTTACGTGCTCGTTTCTATTTCCCTCGCGACTACTTCCCATTATTTTAGCCGTAGATGTAATTAATTTGCCAGGTAGGACTGGAATTTCGCGAGAAACGTTAATACCACACATTGCGACGGAATTGATTGATATACAACACACTATCTGCCAAAAGTTTTGGATCACAACGCGTTTCGAGGAATGCAGCAATTGAAAATGGAACAGAATTTAAAACTTTTCGGTCAAAAGTCTACTAAAAATATACAAAACTATTATTAGTCTGCATAATAATAATTTAGAATTAACAAAAAGATTATGTCTAATTCGATATGTGCAAAGGGGCACGCATACTCACTGGATATTAGTATTTCTAACTTCTCGATGCTTTTCATTTTTCGAGAAACGAGAAATGGCTCGGGACTTTTCAAGAATTCTTGAGAAGAATCTTCGAGGTATTAAGGAAGAAACTGAAAAATTCATGTGTTTGTACCATAAATATTTGTCAGAAATGCAGGAATACTTAAACTAAACATTTATTTCTATGTTCATTACACATATATCTATATAACAAAATAAAATATTGAACAATATATAACTGATAACAGTTTAAGAAAATACGAAAACAAAAGAAAAGGAAACAAAACGCTTACAATAATTAAAACATTACTTGTTTGTTTTAAAAATACTCCTTAAAAGGCATAATGCATCTAAAAGTACCGTCGTTCATTCTATATCTTTTTTTAGTGACCAATTCCGTCGCAACAGAAAAATTTCGTTCATTTTGAAAAGAATAAGAACGTACACAAGCTAGATCTCTCAGATATACAAAATCTTTAGGACGCTTAAAAATTCAACCAGGAAGAGAACAACATTTTTTTTCCAACTTTACTGACATGCCAATTATGTGGTTAGAACCCGGAAAGTGATAGAGTCAGAAACAAAATTCTGTTCCATTTTAACTAATTTCTGATTAAAAGACAATATTGTTAAAAGCTTATAAACGTAATTAAAGTGTGTTAGAAATAGAAGTTCACAAATTTTGTGAAATGCAAACGATAAAACAATACAAGACTCAAGTGTTGTTGCACATTGTTTAGGTTACTGAACTGAATTTGGAATAGTTTTATTTCGAGAGGTGTGTCGATTTACATATTTGCATTGAAAAACGTATCTTTATCTCTTGCAGTTGAATTAAATTTATTGTTAGTTACTCAAGCAGATGTGAGCAATTAAATATATTATGAAAAATGTCAAAACAAGGACGAAAAACTATTTAAGGTATAACGGAACATTCGAATATTTGCTATAAATTTTCAAAGGAAATAAAATATCGCAAAATTTATTAAATTCTCAATGATCTTTCTTATACGCAAAATAACATGGAGAATTAGTTAGAATTTATGACTTAGTTATAATGAATGACAATAAAAATGATACAGTGTTCTAAAAAGTACATACATATATTTTTTAAATAAAGAAGTAACTGAGTTTTGGTACTGCATAATATACGTCTTTTGAAGTGGAAAAATTAATTTTGCTCTGTATTCGATTAAATATTGCTGATACATGGTTGGCTTCATCGCAACAGCATACCCTTTCATACTACATCATTTATTAACAAATACAGTCAACCCTGTTTTTGTGCGGTCCTTTATTATGCGATTTTATTTTTGTGCGATTCGTTTTATGCGATTTCTTTTTATGCGGTATATGGATTCCAGCGGTGTTGGCATTATTACACCGTTGTAATGTTT
>JAOPTO010000220.1:0-16951 GCA_033822845.1 Tetrapedia diversipes | reverse complement strand
AAACAGTGACAGCTAGCGCGCGAGGGGCTAGCTGCTTCTCCCGCCTCGCGAGTGCCGGCTGTCCCCGTTGCCAGGGATGAGCCGCCACTTAAAAAGACAAATGAACGAACAAAAAAAAAAAAAAAAAAAACACACAGAATTCAAACGGGAATAAATTCCCGGAATTCAGTCTCCCTGGACCGTCGGATCGCCCGATCAATCCAGGGGCACTTTTCTACCAGGCGGGCTGGTACGGGGGTGGACAACGGATCGAGTTACGTTCCTGTAAAGAGGGAACGTACCCCGATCACTAAAAATACAATCTTGACTCTAATTAAAACTACTACCCAATTAGGGTTGGCCTAGTCTTCCCGGAGCCCGCGGCAGCGGGCGACTTTCCGGGAGCACGCGGCCAGCAAAAGGGCGCGAACCGGCCAACCGGCCGCACCGGATCCGGGTCTCGGGATCCAGCTAAGGGTGGCGACCAGCGTCACCGATAGCTGTTAAAAATTAGAACATACACGACTCTACACGAATTCAAATACAACCCGCCGTTGCGAAAAATTCGCGCGGGCAGGAGGGGTCCAATTCGGACCGTCCGCGCAGGTCCGTCGGCGGTCCGGCGGTCCCGCGGGCACGAAATGACCGCGACAATTCAAAAAATTCAAAATTTCCCAGAAGTTTGCTCAAGGCAAACTGACCCTTCACCAGCTCATGCAGCAAATTGACCAATTCTTACCTCAAAAAGTCCACCACAGGTAGCCAGGCAGGAACCACTCGCGCACCACTTATCACTCGCGAAACACACTTTACCGCACGCACTTTAGGATAGAAAGAGAGTCAGAATATTTTAAAAAAGAAAATAGAATAAATAAAAGAGAGAAAAAAGAAGAAACTATATATGGAGCTATCAGACGTGGGCCGAGTCCTGCGGAACTGCAAAACAGGTCCGACCCAAGGCGGAGGAGGAGCGAGCTCCCGTCTACCGCCGAGCTCCAAAAATCAGACTAATATTCTGACTCTCCGATGGAGAGTGTATCAGATATTAAGCTGATAAGAACAGATTAAGCAGTTTATTTTCCAATAAATGTTTCCCCGGAGCCGAGGCCCCGGGGATGGATACAGAGTTTGTTACAATTTAATACGGCTTGCCGAACTTCTTATATATAAATTACGTCGTATCTCAGGGGACAATACCCCCCGAGATTGAGTTAATAAAATATTCCCCCTACCCAGGTGTATAAAGCCCGGGCGGGGTCGTCAATAAATATAATTCTAAGCAAAGGGGCTCGCTGCCCCTCCCGGCAAGCCGGGCTTAATCACAGAATGAAGAAATAGTCACCTACGAGCGGTACCGGTGAGCTATGGAGAATACATAGATACATACTTTGCTTTATTGCATTGAAGTTTAATTCATAGTGTCCTGAGTGAGCGGCGGGAATTTTATCTTCCTCCTACTCCGTTTCTGAGCCATTTTAATTTTCGATTTTTACCCCACGTCATTTTCGGGTACTTCGCGGATGGGATTCTCCCGAGTCGCGGAGTCAGTAGCGGCCACGCCTGTCGTCGCATCGGTTCGGGAATACTGCCTTATCCCCGAAACGTGCTCGACGTAGACGTCTCTGGACCAGGCTACTGTCTCTGATGTTAAGAGACGTCTCATCAGGGAGGCATATCCTGATGAGACGCGCAGCACGTCCAGGACGTACTCGTTCCCCGGGTCCCAGGCTCCCAGGGCGCCGACGACGAACGCGTCGACTAGCACCCGGTAGCCGCGCCTACGCAACGAGTCCGCGAGGGGCTGGTACTTTTGTACCTTGGCCAGCCTCGCTTCCTCGATTGCGCCGAAGGTGTTCTCGAACGGCACGGCCACATCTACTAGCACGACGGTTCTTGACGACTCGTGCGCCACGACAATGTCGGGACGCAGAGCCGCTGTGCTGTCATCAGCACCCGGAACCGGCCTGTTCACCCGGATCTCCCCCGGAAGCCGGATCGCTTTTGCGATCCGACGGACGATGTTGTCGTGCCGCAGCTGCCGGGCCGCCGAGTGAAGTCCGCAGTGTTGGAGCACATGAGGAAGGGTCTCCGCCTCATATCCACAACGCCGACAGCGGCGATCCAACTCACCCCACCGACGCGCCCCATTTAAGGGGAGCACGTCGAGTCGAGCTCGATGGACGAACCGCCAGTCGGCGAAGCGGATAAAACCTCCCGTACGCATGAAGTGGTTACTCACTCCATGTCGGGAGGTGGCATCGAACACCTTCCCTTGGTCACGCTTCTTGAGAAGCGATCCCAAGTAGTGATCCATCACTGCGGACCTCAACCGGCGAATAATAAGCCCTTTGGCAGCGGGCGGCACGAGGACAGAGCGTCCGTTGGGTCGTAACTCGACAGAGAGCTCGCGTCGACCCTCATCCCACCTCCAATTGACACCGATGCGCGCTCCGGTCCTTGCACAGGCAGCCCTCACCTGCGCCCAGAACGAGGTGCGACCTGTGGAAGGCCTTGCGAAGTCCCCGGCCAAAGAGCCCGACAGGTACTCCGCAAGGTCCCGGTTGTCCGGGGCACGACCGATCTTCTGGCGAACGGTCACGAGCAACGCTGATCTCGCTATTGACGCGACGACGTCGTCCTCCGCATTCAGCATTCTGAATGCGTGTCCGATCGTCATCACGTCGGCGAGATCTGCCAGGGGAAGCAGCCCACAACCACCCTTGGAGGGGGGGATGTAGACTACTTCCGCACTGGCACGTTGAGGCAGGCACAGCCAAGCCTTGACCGTTCGCTTTAGGATACGGTCGGCTTCTTTCAGGGGTGCCTTCCTCACTCTGGCGCCCCGCAGCAAAAAGTCGAGTCGCGGCAGCAGAAAACTTGCTACCGTCTCGACCTTCTGCCACGGAGCCAACAGAGAGGTGTCTAGCCTGTGCAAATCCCGAAGCAGGCCTTCGATGGTTGGAAGTGGGGTCGGGTCGACGCGAACTCCCGTCGCGACCCCGAGATGGTCATACGACTCACCTCGCTTCAAGGGGGGAACGAGTACTCCTCCGAGGGTGAACTGAGTCTCGGCCACTCCTCCAACCTTTGTAACGTGCAGAGTTGCACACTTACTCGGGTTGAAGGATAGGCCGAGAGCTGCTGCCACTTCCTCGGCTGCGCACAGCAGCCCTTGCATGTCCTCCGGAGTTCTCGTGACAACAGCTATGTCGTCAGCGTAGGCCAGGGCTGTCACCTCTTGTCCCAATACGTCGTACCCGACTCCCGAGACGCTGGCCATGTGGACCAACGGCTCGATCGCCAGGTCGAACAATATTGGGGAGAGGGGGCACCCCTGCCTGACTCCGGATTCCATGCTGATCCGCCCCGTGTAGCCGCTCGAAGTCCTTACCTTCGTCCAACAACCTGTATACAGGTTGCTGACGAGGTTCAGGAGGGAGCGGGGTACGCCGGTGCGGACCAGCGAGTCCGTGATAATGGATTGGGGGATCGATCCAAACGCGTTGGAAAGATCCAACCACGCCACTACCACTTCGCGTTTGCTCCTTTCCGCGTCCTCCAGGATTTCCTGCAGCACGAAGTTGTGCTCGTGGCACCCCTCGTGCGGCAGGAAGCCCTTTTGGGCCTGGGAAAGCCGTTGGTTTTCAACGGCCCAACGCGAGATTCGGTCGGCGAGGACGGCCGCGAACAGTTTTGGGATTACGTCTCCCAACGCTATGGGCCTCCAATTCGCGAGGTCATCCCGGTCGCCCTTCTTGTAAACAAGAATAGTGGACGACCCCTTCCAGCTTCCCGGGACGTGCTCAGTACGGCGGCAGGCGTTGAAGGTCGCCGTTAAAAGGATGCAGCCTGGGTCCTTCCGTCGCAAGTCGAGATAGGTGAGGCCGTCTGGACCCGGAGAGGACTTTTTCATCCTCCCGAGCCGACGGGCTACCTCGACCTGGGTCAGGTCGGACACCAGGCGCTCATTAGAGCCCTCAATAGGGGCCTCGTACTGAGCCAAAGGCACCTGTCCAGAGGGGACACGTCGCGTATAGATGTTAGTGAAGTGCCTATGGACCACATCCATAGGCACTTGGCAGTGCTCAGGAGGGCTCTGAAGCACCTCCTGGACTGCGCGCTTTCGGTCCGCCCTGAACAGGCGCTGGAGGCGAGTTGCCTCTTCAATCCGTCCCGTTCCACTTTCCGGGGCTCCGGTCTCTCGCGATTGGAGACCCATACCGGGACGACGGTCCCGTCTGCTCGCCGTCGCCCTCTGCCGACCGAGTCCCGCGTTTGAGGCGGTCGATGTTGCCTCATCGGCTCCCGCGGCGATCTTGCCACCGAAGAACCTTGCCAACTCAGTGGCAAGGTCCTCGAGTTGTTGGGGCGTCTCCACCGCTTCCGCCATCGCCACGAGTTGTGCCCTGATGGCAGCTGCGGCGGCCCTGGACCCCTGAGCGGGCCCAAAAGACCGGGCAGTGCCGGGCAGTTCCTCGTGACGATCGCTTTCACGGGGGACGCGTGTGGCGCTAGTCGATCGCGGCGGGGGTACCGATGTGGGCAGACCACCTCGACGCGGTCTGGAGTAACGCGGGCCCGCTAGCCCGCCCCGGCGCGACCCGGTCCCTCCCTGGGAAGGGCTCCGAGTGGCGACGGGCTGGGCGTCTACATCGACAGCTTCGGGTTCGGCAGTATTGCCTCCCCTCCGCGACGTCGACGCGGCCCTTGACTCCGCGACGCGGGAGAATACCCTCGACGTGGGGTTCTGGCTCCTTCCCGCGTATCTATTATTGTTGCTGGCGGGGTTATTTCCCGCCGCTCCACAGATGCACTCTTTGTACTTTTGTCGACCCCGGTTTGGCCCGGGGTGACTCACCACAGCACTGATCACACTCTCGCCGGTACCGCTCGGCGTCATAAACCTAATCGGGCTTGTCGCCCGATCCGTCACTATTTTAAAATTACTTACAATTAACTTGTTTTCGGTTATTACGGGCCCCCGCCGAGGTCCGTCGCCTCCACCCACCTGTTGCGCCACTCGAGTTGGCGCCGGCGGTGTCCTCCTCTTCATCTCCTCCACGACTTGGTTAGGCGACGGCCGCTCCCTCGTCGGCGCGACCCTGGGCGACGGGGTATCTTCAAGCCGCCCAACACCTCTCCTGCTCGGTCCTCGTCTGCTCCTGACAGACCTCCACCCATCCTCAGCCGGGCACTCTTCCGACTCCGACGACGATTCCCTAATTGTGGGTAGGGGGCTAAGCGAGGGGGACTTACGATCCCTTGCCGCCACCCTACCCTTGGTCTTCGGCTCCACCCTGGGGGTCCCCTTGGTGGGGGCGGGAACCCCGGCTGCACCCATGATCTTCCTGGGGCGCAGCCCCTCTCTCCTCTTCGTGGACTCGGGCGGGAGTGACGTCGCCCGAGTCCTCCTTCTGGGGGTGTAGCGGTCTGCGGCAGGTGGTGATGCCTCACCCCTGGCGGCCGGTGATTTGGAGGGGGACGGGCCTGGCTGGGTCCCCCTCCTCCTCTTCTTTGGGGCGGCCTCGGGAGGTTCCGTAGACGCCCTCCTCGCCCTCGCCCTGGTAACGGGCGGGGCGGCCGGTGGGGAGATGGATAGTCCCACCGGCGACCTCCCGGTTAGTATAGCCGCCCCTATATAGATGTTACTTGTTACAACGGCCGCCGTGGGGATCGGCCCGCCGCAGACTGTCGTCGTCGTTGTCGTCGTTGTAATTGTCCCGGTTGGGCCGCTGCACGACGGCGTGGTGGTGGTCGCCGTCGCTCCCGTTGTTGTGGAAGGGGGGGTGCAGGTGGTCGGCACCCCCCTGGGGGACAGCTTGGTCCTTGTATCCCCCGTCGGTTGCGCGACCATGGGCAAAATGGGCAGAGCCCGGGCCGCGCGCGATACCGCAGCGGCCTCAACCAGGACGGGTGACGGCCCCTTGGTGACATCCGCATAGGTGGTGGTGGGTGTCACCGTCCTCGTCGGGGTTCTCCTCTTCTGGGGTCCGGGTGGGGGGGGCGATTTGGCCGCTCCTTCCTTGGCCCTTGGAGCGGCCCCTCCAGATGATGTGGAGGAGCGGGGGTTGCTGGTGTTGGGGCCCCCGCTCCCTTGACCCCTCTTCTCCCCGGACCGGCGTTGCCCCGACGGCGGGGTCCGTCTGCCCGCCGAGTGCCGGCTGGTGGAGGCTGTCGAAGACCCCCCGGTGGCTGATGGTCGGCCTGCCGACGCCGTGGCAGGTGGTCGGTTCTCCGGCGTCGGCTCCCTCGCTGCTGTTGTTGTTGCGGCTTGGTTGGGCGGCGCCCGTCGCAGCAGGGTCGCGATGCTCCTGGTGGTGGTGGAGGTGGATGTCTTCTTAGGGGCGGCCGTCGGCTTTGACACCGCCGCCTTCCTTTTCGTAGCAACCGCTGTCGCTGGAGCGCTGGTCTTTTTCATTGCGCCAACCCGAGAGGGTGGGGGGGGAGGATCGCTCGGCAGGAGCGTGTCCCTGATCTCCGCCTCGGTCGTGTAGACCTTGACGGAGAGTCGCGTCTCGGCCGCCGGCTCCGAACTCGCGGGGGCGGCACCCGCGGGAGGGGTCGGGCGGGTAACCGCGACACTGGCCACCCCGACGTCTCCGTGACTGTCGGCGAAGTGCTTCTTCACCTTCTTCAGCGCATATGCGCTGTCGTCGGTGAATCCGCAGACTTCGCAGACAAACTGGCGTACTGCGCCAGGGTGGTGGAGCCTAAGGTGCTTCCCTAGGTCCTCGTGTCGCAGGTACACGCCCGCGCCCTTTTTTAACACGGCCCTACTGTTAAAACAGTAGGGGCACTCGAACTGTGGCGGGAAGGGGAATTTGATTATTACCACGTTGGTGGTATTAGCCGCCATGGTGGAACCTCGCGAGTCCGGAACCGGTGTACTAATCTCTATTTTATTGATTTTTAAAATACTTACGCTGGGTGTATCAAAAGGGATACACCCAGGTAGTCAAAGATTAAAATAGATAAATAAATAAATACTGAACAACAAATAAATAAATAAATATAAAATTACTATCTGTACTTATCAATCTATTTAACAAGGAAAAATATAAATAAATAAACCTGCTCTCCGCGATAAAATAAATTACAAAGCAAATGTGGGCAAGGGGGTCGGGGACGCCGCGAAACAAAACGAAAGGATAAATAAATAGTCAGCAAAAATAAAATAAATAATTTAATTCAATACAAATTAACGGGGTGGGTCGGTAGATAAAAAGAAAAGAGAAAAATATATATGATTTAATATAAATAACATAGAAATAAATAGATAAATGATACAAAGATAAATATACAACAATGAATAAATAAATAAATAGAATAAAATATATAGCAGTCAGATAAATAGAATTTACAATAACCCGACCTGTCTAATGCGCCCCGACCGACGCACACACACACACACGCACACACACACACGAAAAACAGCGACAGCTAGCGCGCGAGGGGCTAGCTGCTTCTCCCGCCTCGCGAGTGCCGGCTGTCCCCGTTGCCAGGGATGAGCCGCCACTTAAAAAGAAAAACGAACGAGTAGGAAACACAGAATTCACACGGGAATAAATTCCCGGAATTGGGTCTCCCTGGACCGTCGGATCGCCCGATCAATCCAGGGGCACTTTTCTACCAGGCGGGCTGGTACGGGGGTGGACAACGGATCGAGTTACGTTCCTGTAAAGAGGGAACGTACCCCGATCACTCTAAAATACAAACTTGACTCTAATTTGAAAACTACTACCCAATTAGGGTTGGCCTAGTCTTCCCGGAGCCCGCGGCAGCGGGCGACTTTCCGGGAGCACGCGGCCAGCAAAAGGGCGCGAACCGGCCAACCGGCCGCCCCGGATCCGGGTCTCGGGATCCAGCTAAGGGTGGCGACCAGCGTCACCGATAGCTGTTAAAGATTTAAACATGCACGACTCGACACGAATTCAAATACAACCCGCCGTTGCGAAAAATTCGCGCGGGCAGGAGGGGTCCAATTCGGACCGTCCGCGCAGGTCCGTCGGCGGTCCGGCGGTCCCGCGGGCACAGAATGACCGCGACAATTCAAAAATTCAAAATTTTCCCAGAAGTTTGCTCAAGGCAAACTGACCCTTCACCAGCTCATGCAGCAAATTGACCAATTCTTACCTCAAAAAGTCCACCACAGGTAGCCAGGCAGGAACCACTCGCGCACCACTTATCACTCGCGAAACACACTTTACCGCACGCACTTTTTAGGAAGGAGAGTCAGAATATAAAAGAAAATAAATAGAATAAATAAAAGAAAGAAAAGAAAACTATATATGGAGCTATCAGACGTGGGCCGAGTCCTGCGGAACTGCAAAACAGGTCCGACCCAAGGCGGAGGAGGAGCGATCTCCCGTCTACCGCCGAGCTCCAAAAATCAGACTAATATTCTGACTCTCCGATGGAGAGTGTATCAGATATTAAGCTGATAAGAACAGATTAAGCATGTTTATTTTTCAATAAATGTTTCCCCAGAGCCGAAGCCCCGGGGATGAATACAGGGTTTGTTACAATATCAAACGGCTTGCCGAACTTCTTATGTGTAGATTATATCGTATCTCAGGGGACAATACCCCCCGAGATTGAGTTAATAAAATATTCCCCCTACCCGGGTGTATAAAGCCCGGGCGGGGTCGTCAATAAATATGGTTCTAAGCAAGGGGGCTCGCTGCCCCTCCCGGCAAGCCGGGCTTAATCACAAGATAAGGAAATAGTCACCTACGAGCGGTACCGGTGAGCTATGGAGAATATATAAATACCTTCTTTGGTTTTGAGTATTGCATTGAAGTTTAATTCATAGTGTCCTGAGTGAGCGGCGGGAATTTTATTTTCCTCCTACTCCGTTTCTGAGCCATTTTCATTTTCGATTTTGCCCCACGTCATTTTCTGGTACTTCGCGGATGGGATTCTCCCGAGTCGCGGAGTCAGTAGCGGCCACGTCTGTCGTCGCATCGGTTCGGGAATACTGCCTTATCCCCGAAACGTGCTCGAAGTAGACGTCTCTGGACCAGGCTACTGTCTCTGATGTTAAGAGACGTCTCATCAGGGAGGCATATCCTGATGAGACGCGCAGCACGTCCAGGACGTACTCGTTCCCCGGGTCCCAGACTCCCAGGGCGCCGACGACGAACGCGTCGACTAGCACCCGGTAGCCGCGCCTACGCAATGAGTCCGCGAGGGGCTGGTACTTTTGTACCTTGGCCAGCCTCGCTTCCTCGATTGCGCCGAAGGTGTTCCCGAACGGCACGGCTACGTCTACCAGCACGACGGTTCTTGACGACTCGTGCGCCACGACAATGTCGGGACGCAGAGCCGCTGTGCTGTCATCAGCACCCGGAACCGGCCTGTTCACCCGGATCTCCCCCGGAAGCCGGATCGCTTTGGCGATCCTACGGACGATGTTGTCGTGCCGCAGCTGCCGGGCCGCCGAGTGAAGTCCGCAGTGTTGGAGCACATGAGGAAGGGTCTCCGCCTCATATCCACAACGCCGACAGCGGCGATCCAACTCACCCCACCGACGCGCCCCATTTAAGGGGAGCACGTCGAGTCGAGCTCGATGGACGAACCGCCAGTCGGCGAAGCGGATAAAACCTCCCGTACGCATGAAGTGGTTACTCACTCCATGTCGGGAGGTGGCATCGAACACCTTCCCGTGGTCACGCTTCTTGAGAAGCGATCCCAAGTAGTGATCCATCACTGCGGACCTCAACCGGCGAATAATAAGCCCTTTGGCAGCGGGCGGCACGAGGACAGAGCGTCCGTTTGGGGGTCGTAACTCGACAGAGAGCTCGCGTCGACCCTCATCCCGCCTCCAATTGACACCGATGCGCGCTCCGGTCCTTGCACAGGCAGCCCTCACCTGCGCCCAGAACGAGGTGCGACCTGTGGAAGGCCTTGCGAAGTCCCCGGCCAAAGAGCCCGACAGGTACTCCGCAAGGTCCCGGTTGTCCGGGGCACGACCGATCTTCTGGCGAACGGTCACGAGCAACGCTGATCTCGCTATTGACGCGACGACGTCGTCCGCCGCATTCAGCATTCTGAATGCGTGTCCGATCGTCATCACGTCGGCGAGATCTGCCAGGGGAAGCAGCCCACAACCACCCTTGGAGGGGGGGATGTAGACTACTTCCGCACTGGCACGTTGAGGCAGGCACAGCCAAGCCTTGACCGTTCGCTTTAGGATACGGTCGGCTTCTTTCAGGGGTGCCTTCCTCACTCTGGCGCCCCGCAGCAAAAAGTCGAGTCGCGGCAGCAGAAAACTTGCTACCGTCTCGACCTTCTGCCACGGAGCCAACAGAGAGGTGTCTAGCCTGTGCAAATCCCGAAGCAGGCCTTCGATGGTTGGAAGTGGGGTCGGGTCGACGCGAACTCCCGTCGCGACCCCGAGATGGTCATACGACTCACCTCGCTTCAAGGGAGGAACGAGTACTCCTCCGAGGGTGAACTGAGTCTCGGCCACTCCTCCAACCTTTGTAACGTGCAGAGTTGCACACTTACTCGGGTTGAAGGATAGGCCGAGAGCTGCTGCCACTTCCTCGGCTGCGCACAGCAGCCCTTGCATGTCCTCCGGAGTTCTCGTGACAACCGCTATGTCGTCAGCGTAGGCCAGGGCTGTCACCTCTTGTCCCAATACGTCGTACCCGACTCCCGAGACGCTGGCCATGTGGACCAACGGCTCGATCGCCAGGTCGAACAATATTGGGGAGAGGGGGCACCCCTGCCTGACTCCGGATTCCATGCTGATCCGCCCCGTGTAGCCGCTCGAGGTCCTTACCTTCGTCCAACAACCTGTATACAGGTTGCTGACGAGGTTCAGGAGGGAGCGGGGTATGCCGGTGCGGACCAGCGAGTCCGTGATAATGGAATGGGGGATCGATCCAAACGCGTTGGAAAGATCCAACCACGCCACTACCACTTCGCGTTTGCTCCTTTCCGCGTCCTCCAGGATTTCCTGCAGCACGAAGTTGTGCTCATGGCACCCCTCGTGCGGCAGGAAGCCCTTTTGGGCCTGGGAAAGCCGCTGGTTTTCAACGGCCCAACGCGAGATTCGGTCGGCGAGGACGGCCGCGAACAGTTTTGGGATTACGTCTCCCAACGCTATGGGCCTCCAATTCGCGAGGTCATCCCGGTCGCCCTTCTTGTAGACAAGAATAGTGGACGACCCCTTCCAGCTTCCCGGGACGTGCTCAGTACGGCGGCAGGCGTTGAAAGTCGCCGTTAGAAGGATGCAGCCTGGGTCCTTCCGTCGCAGGTCGAGATAGGTGAGGCCGTCTGGACCCGGAGAGGACTTTTTCATCCTCCCGAGCCGACGGGCTACCTCGACCTGGGTCAGGTCGGACACCAGGCGCTCATTAGAGCCCTCAGTAGGGGCCTCGTACTGAGCCAAAGGCACCTGTCCAGAGGGGACACGTCGCGTATAGATGTTCGTGAAGTGCCTATGGACCACATCCATAGGCACTTGGCAGTGCTCAGGAGGGCTCTGAAGCACCTCCTGGACTGCACGCTTTCGGTCCGCCCTGAACAGGCGCTGGAGGCGAGTTGCCTCTTCAATCCGTCCCGTTCCACTTTCCGGGGCTCCGGTCTCTCGCGATTGGAGACCCATACCGGGACGACGGTCCCGTCTGCTCGCCGTCGCCCTCTGCCGACCGAGTCCCGCGTTTGGGGCGGTCGATGTTGCCTCATCGGCTCCCGCGGCGATCTTGCCACCGAAGAACCTTGCCACCTCAGTGGCAAGGTCTTCTAGTTGTTCGGGCGTCTCCACCGCTTCCGCCATCGCCACGAGTTGTGCCCTGATGGCAGCTGCGGCGGCCCTGGACCCCTGAGCGGGCCCAAAAGACCGGGCAGTGCCGGACAGTTCCTCGTGACGATCGCTTTCACGGGGGACGCGTGTGGCGCTAGTCGATCGCGGCGTGGGTACCGATGTGGGCAGACCACCTCGACGCGGTCTGGAGTAACGCGGGCCCGCTAGCCCGCCCCGGCGCGACCCGGTCCCTCCCTGGGAAGGGCTCCGAGTGGCGACGGGCTGGGCGTCTACATCGACAGCTTCGGGTTCGGCAGTATTGCCTCCCCTCCGCGACGTCGACGCGGCCCTTGACTCCGCGACGCGGGAGAATACCCTTGACGTGGGGTTTCGGCTCCTTCCCGCGAATCTATTGTTGTTGCTGGCGGGGTTGTTCCCCGCCGCTCCACAAGTGCACTTCTTGTCTTGTTGCCGGCCCCGGTTTGGCCCGGGGCGACTGGCCACTTCACTGATTAGACACTCACCGGTACCGCTCGGCGTCAGAAATTGGATCGGGCTCGTTGCCCGATCCGTCACTAATTTAACCTTATATTTAACAATTTTGTTCTGTGTTACTTCGGGCCCCCGCCGAGGTCCGTCGCCTCCACCCACCTGTTGCGCCACTCGAGTTGGCGCCGGCGGTGTCCTCCTCTTCATCTCCTCCACGACTTGGTTAGGCGACGGCCGCTCCCTCGTCGGCGCGACCCTGGGCGACGGGGTATCTTCAAGCCGCCCAACACCTCTCCTGCTCGGTCCTCGTCTGCTCCTGACAGACCTCCACCCATCCTCAGCCGGGCACTCTTCCGACTCCGACGACGATTCCCTAATTGTGGGTAGGGGGCTAAGCGAGGGGGACTTACGATCCCTTGTCGCCACCCTACCCTTGGTCTTCGGCTCCACCCTGGGGGTCCCCTTGGTGGGGGCGGGAACCCCGGCTGCACCCATGATCTTCCTGGGGCGCAGACCCTCTCTCCTCTTCGTGGACTCGGGCGGGAGTGACGTCGCCCGAGTCCTCCTTCTGGGGGTGGAGCGGTCTGCGGCAGGTGGTGGTGCCTCACCCCTGGCGGCCGGTGATTTGGAGGGGGACGGGCCTGGCTGGGTCCCCCTCCTCCTCTTCTTTGGGGCGGCCTCGGGAGGTTCCGTAGACGCCCTCCTCGCCCTCGCCCTGGTAACGGGCGGGGCGGCCGGTGGGGAGATGGATAGTCCCACCGGCGACCTCCCGGTTAGTATAGCCGCCCCTATATAGATATTGCTTGTTACAACGGCCGCCGTGGGGATCGGCCCGCCGCAGACTGTCGTCGTCGTAGTCGTCGTTGTAATTGTCCCGGTTGGGCCGCTGCACGACGGCGTGGTGGTGGTCGCCGTCGCTCCCGTTGTTGTGGAAGGGGGGGTGCAGGTGGTCGGCACCCCCCTGGGGGACAGCTTGGTCCTTGTATCCCCCGTCGGTTGCGCGACCATGGGCAAAATGGGCAGAGCCCGGGCCGCGCGCGATACCGCAGCGGCCTCAACCAGGACGGGTGACGGCCCCTTGGTGACAGCCGCATAGGTGGTGGTGGGTGTCACCGTCCTCGTCGGGGTTGTCCTCTTCTGGGGTCCGGGTGGGGGGGACGATTTGGCCGCTCCTTCCTTGGCCCTTGGAGCGGCCCCTCCAGATGATGTGGAGGAGCGGGGGTTGCTGGTGTTGGGGCCCCCGCTCCCTTGACCCCTCTTCTCCCCGGACCGGCGTTGCCCCGACGGCGGGGTCCGTCTGCCCGCCGAGAGCCGGCTGGTGGAGGCTGTCGAAGACCCCCCGGTGGCTGGTGGTCGGCCTGCCGACGCCGTGGCAGGTGGTCGGTTCTCCGGCGTCGGCTCCCTCGCTGCTGTTGTTGTTGCGGCTTGGTTGGACGGCGCCCGTCGCAACAGGGTCGCGATACTCCTGGTGGTGGTGGAGGTGGATGTCTTCTTAGGGGCGGCCGTCGGCTTTGACACCGCCGCCTTCCTTTTCGTTGCGACCGCTGTCGCTGGAGCGCTGATCTTTTTCATTGCGCCAACCCGAGAGGGTGGGGGGGGAGGATCGCTCGGCAGGAGCGTGTCCCTAATCTCCGCCTCGGTCGTGTAGACCTTGACGGAGAGTCGCGTCTCGGCCGCCGGCTCCGAACTCGCGGGGGCGGCACCCGCGGGAGGGGTCGGGCGGGTAACCGCGACACTGGCCACCCCGACGTCTCCGTGACTGTCGGCGAAGTGCTTCTTCACCTTCTTCAGCGCATATGCGCTGTCGTCGGTGAATCCGCAGACTTCGCAGACAAACTGGCGTACTGCGCCAGGGTGGTGGAGCCTAAGGTGCTTCCCTAGGTCCTCGTGTCGCAGGTACACGCCCGCGCCCTTTTTTAATACTGCCCTACTGTTGAAGCAGTAGGGACACTCAAATTGTGGCGGGAAGGGAAATTTTATGACTACCACGTTGGTGGTATTAGCCGCCATGGTGGAACCTCGCGAGTCCGGAACCGGTGTACTACACTCTACTTTATCAATTTTAAAATACTAGCACTGGGTGTATCAAAAGGGATACACCCAGGTAGTCAAAGATTAAAACAAATAAATAAATAAATACTGTACAACAAATAAATAAATAAATATAAAATTATTATCTGGACTTATCAATACATATAACAAAGAAAAATATAAATAAATGGACCTACTCTCCACGATAAAATAAGCTATAAAACAGATGCGAACAAGGGGGTCGGGGACGCCGCGAAACAAAACGAAGGGATAAATAAATAGATAGTCAACAAAAATAAAATAAATAATTTAATACAATACAAGTTAACGGGATGGGTCGGTAGATAAAATATGTATTTAAGTATAAATAACACGAAGATAAATAAATAAAAATATAACAATAAATAAATGAATAAAATAGAATAAAATGTATAATAATAAAGTATAGTTAAAGATTAAAATAAAACGACCTATCTACTGCGCCCCGACCGACGCACACACACACACGCACACACACACACACGAAAACAGTGACAGCTAGCGCGCGAGGGGCTAGCTGCTTCTCCCGCCTCGCGAGTGCCGGCTGTCCCCGTTGCCAGGGATGAGCCGCCACTTAAAAAAAGACAATCGAACGAATAGAAAACACACAGAATTCAAACGGGAATAAATTCCCGGAATTGGGTCTCCCTGGACCGTCGGATCGCCCGATCAATCCAGGGGCACTTTTCTACCAGGCGGGCTGGTACGGGGGTGGACAACGGATCGAGTTACGTTCCTGTAAAGAGGGAACGTACCCCGATCACTCTAAAATACAAACTTGACTCTAATTTAAAAACTACTACCCAATTAGGGTTGGCCTAGTCTTCCCGGAGCCCGCGGCAGCGGGCGACTTTCCGGGAGCACGCGGCCAGCAAAAGGGCGCGAACCGGCCAACCGGCCGCACCGGATCCGGGCCTCGGGATCCAGCTAAGGGTGGCGACCAGCGTCACCGATAGCTGTTAAAAATTTAAAACAAGCACGACTCTACGGCGATTCAAATACAACCCGCCGTTGCGAAAAATTCGCGCGGGCAGGAGGGGTCCAATTCGGACCGTCCGCGCAGGTCCGTCGGCGGTCCGGCGGTCCCGCGGGCACAAAATAACCGCGAAAATCAAAAATTCAAAAATTTTCCCAGAAGTTTGCTCAAGGCAAACTGACCCTTCACCAGTTCATGCAGCAAATTGACCAATTCTTACCTCGCAAAAAGTCCACCACAGGTAGCCAGGCAGGAACCACTCGCGCACCACTTATCACTCGCGAAAACACTTTTACCGCACGCACTTTTTAGGAAGGAGAGTCAGAATATATAAAAGAAAATAAATAAATAAATAAAAGAGTAAAAGAAAGAAACTATATATGGAGCTATCTCACGTGGGCCGAGTCCTGCGGAACTGCAAAACAGGTCCGACCCAAGGCGGAGGAGGAGCGAGCTCCCGTCTACCGCCGAGCTCCAAAAAATCAGACTAATATTCTGACTCTCCGATGGAGAGTGTATCAGATATTAAGCTGATAAGAACAGATAAATGTCTTTTATTAATGAATGTTTCCCCGAGCTGAAGTCCCGGGGATGCTTACACAGGTTATACAGTATATCGCGAGTGCGTCTCGTCGCGTGGCTTAAGTCTAAATGGTACGATACCCCAGGGGACATTCCCCCCCAGGGCATTCAGCTAGTAGGATTGTTTCCCCTATCCGGGTACGCAAAGCCCGGGTGGGGATGTCAATAATTAGAGTCTAAGCGCAGAGGCATGACAGCCTCCCCGGCACGCCGGGCTTAACCTAGTGAATATTGTAAGTAAATATATATCGCAATATATATATTGCTTTACGCGGGCGATACCGGTGAGCGATAAGAGAAAAAGAAAACGAAAAAGAGAGACAAAACATACAGTTAAATAACTAAATAGACAGGTATACGAATGTAACATAAAATATATAATAGAATAAACAAAACAAAACAAACAATTGAGCAAGTAAATGATTAAAGAAGATAGAATGAAATAAACAAATAATAAAACATATTGAACATAAATCTATATTCGCTGGAGCGACGGGTCTCGCAAATGATTTTTCTGGGGGCAGGAGCTACGTCAGCCCCACATCATTATCCGCTGTTATTGTATCCGGGTTCCCTCGGACCGCGGGCCCAACGGCCACATCCGAAGTCGTGTCGATCGGGGAGTACTGCCGTATTCCCGAGACATGTTCGACGTAGATGTCCCTGGACCAGGCTATTGTCTCCGATGTCATGAGACGTCTCATCAAAGCTGCATACTTTGATGAGACGCGCAGCAGGTCCAGGACGTATTCATTCCCCGGATCCCAGGCACCCAGGGCACCGACGACGAACGCATCGACAAGGACTCGGTAACCGCGCCTTCGCAACGAGTCAGCGAGGGGCTGGTACTTGCGCACCTTGGCCATCCTCGCATCCTCAATTGCGTCGAGAGAACTCTCGAACGGCACGGCTACATCGACCATGACAATGGTTCTAGACAGCTCGTGCGCCACGACAATGTCGGGACGCAGAGCCGCAGTGCTGTCATCGGCACCCGGGACAGTCCTGTCAAGCCGGATCTCCCCCGGAAGCCGGATCGCTTTCGCAATCCGCCGGACGATGTTATCATGCCGTCGCTGACGGGCCGCCGCGTGAGGGCCGCA
>JAOPTO010000219.1:0-20027 GCA_033822845.1 Tetrapedia diversipes | reverse complement strand
AATAGGTTGACTAAAAGGTAGTTTTTCGCCTGCCAAGAGCTGTCAATATATACATGCCCTTGGCTGGGTGGCTACCACTCCGAGGACAAGATGATTCGTCGGTTATCCTTGGAGTGGGAAGGTACAGTCCACACAAGGGGTGGTTTCGGGGTGTATCTGATAAAATCCTAGACCCCAGGGGGTCACCTGAAAGTCTCGTTTTGTTCTATGATATTGCTGCGTGCAATAATGATTGATGGCCCGGCGCTGAGGAACCGTCATTACTCAAATTGTCCTTTAACAATCTAAAACACATTTGTTAACAACGAATAAAAATATATATATTTTCTAAAAAACCGACACGCAGCGTTTGATTTTTTGTCATAATTGCTTAATTTTATAGGCAGACAAATTTTACTCTGTTTTCGTCAAGTATACTCGTCTTCCCTGAAAAATAATTAAGCAGAAAAAGCTTTTCGAAACAAAAATTAAACAGTTAAAGGGTTAACATTGTTAATGGTAACAGAGTTACCGAGACACCCTGTATAATATATATCATCATTTCGTAGATATAATAATAATCGTATAAAACTTGAAACACGCAACAAACTGAAATTCTATTACAGTCATAAAGATATAAGAGCGACATAACACCACACGAGCGTACATACTCGGTTTCACATAAATTCAACCGATAAAGTGGCCCTACGCGATAAGGCTGGATTTCATTCGGGATGAAGAAAATTTCACACGTGTACAGTCAATCGCAAAAGCCTTCGTATACTGTTTCATGAGAAAATTTTCCTAACCTAAACGATTGATTACAGAAAAAATAGAAATTGTTGCGAGTTCTCTAATGGTATAAAATCAGCTGAAATCAGCATTTTGAAATCTCCCATTTTCTCTTCGGTTTTTTAGATATAACTTGATAATGGTGCAAAATAAAACAAAACGTTTTATACAATAAATGTTCGTCTTTGGGTGTTTCGTGTGGCATATAGCTTACGTCTGAACAGCTACAGAAATATACGTAGTTATGACTAAGCATCACTGCGTAGTCATTGATGTTACTTACCGTGTTGCTCGATTTGCCTGCTCTAAGGCGTAAAATACACCGTTTTTAAATTGCTTATAACTCTTAAACAAAGCGTTAAACGCAATATTGTAACTGTTAATTTTCGTCTTAGAATGCTGCATAGAATTACCCCTTCAATTTCCTCCCAGCTTCGTCTGAACACCTTGTACATGTGACGATTGGTAGCGAACGAGTTAAAGAGGTTACCTATTGTAGTATCGTAGTTTTAAGGACCACTATCAGAGAAATGAAAGTGAGGATCACTAGACGAAAGCCAGGCCCATCGAAAAACACCGTTAGAGACGAACAATCCACCGATGGGTCGACAATGTTTGGGTGAGCTCGTTATGGAAAAATGTGACTGTGTAGTGAAAGAGAAGAACTATAAGGGTTTTCTCAAAGGAGCAAAGGACTAATGTTGAATAGAAAACCGCGTTGTGGAGTTGTACAAAGAGTTGAGAGTTGAACATAGAGCTGCGTGACAGAGTTAGATTAGAAGTATTATATTAAGTCGAGTCATAAGTAACTTCCAATGCAGCTAAGTAGAATTTATTGTTCGTATCTAACCGCTATGAGTTACCATGACAAGAAGTTTTTGTTTTCACTATATAGACGACGCTTTAGTTAGTCTTTTATGAACTGTTTTGTGTAATACACGTTACGTTAAACTGTTTTTTTAATCTCTGAAATGGAGAGTTAAAAAGTACATATTCGTCATGTAATGCATTGGGAATTTAAACAAGGCAATAGTGCTAAGGCGACAGTTGAAAAAATATGCAGTGTATATGGTGAAGACTAATAACTGATCGGGCAGTTAGAAATTGGTTTATAAAATTCCGTTCTGGAGATACGACCTTAAAAGATGAACCGAGGGCGGGACGTCCTTCCGACTTTGACGACAACCTTTTAAAAGCAATATTGGAGCAAAATCCACGTCAATCAATAAGAGGTATAGCAGAAAGGTTGAATACATCACAACCAACTGTTAACCGTCACCTGGAGAAATTAGGGAAAGTCAGCAAGTTAGGAGTATGGGTAGCTCACAATCTCAGTGAACAGAATAAAGAAGATCGCATGACAATTGCCACAAGTCTGCTCTCAACAGGCTTTAAACAGAATTGTAACAGGCGATGAAAAATGGGTTACCTATGAGGATATAGTCCACAAAAGACAGTGGCTTGATAAGGATCAACCACCCCTATCAGACCCGAAAGCAAATATCCATGGCAAAAGATTTTATTGTGTGTATGGTGGGATTGTCAAGAAATAATTCACCACGAGTTGTTGAAGTCAAATTTAACGATTACTGCAGATAGATACGTTCAGCAGTTGCAAAGAGTGCAAGAGAAACTCCATGAAAAGCGTCCTGCACTCGTCAATCGCAAAAACGTCATTCTTTTACACGACAATGCGCGACCACATATAGCAAGGGTGACTCAAGAAAAAATTCTTCAGCTTGGATGGTCTGTTTTACCACATCCACCTTACTCCCCGGATCTTGCCCCAACAGACTACCACATTTTCTGTTCTTTATAAAACTTTTTGAATGGAAAAACCTTCAATTCTGAAGAGCAAGTCAGGCAGGCTGTCAAAAATTTCTTCCAGTCCAAACCAATCACATTTTGCAAGGAAGGAATTGATAAACTGCCAGCAAGATGGGAGAAGGTTATATATAATAGTGGTGAATACATAATAAATTAATATAATTTTGTTATTTAATGAGAGCAAAATAAATATCTGATAAAAAAACGGAAGTTACTTATGACTCGACTTAATAGTTGTATTTTTGTATTTCTAAGTTAGGAATTACTGTGTACTGTGTACTTTTGCTATCGATCACATTAATAATAATAATATTGTGGTAATGTATAGATTTAAGGGTTAGTATTGTAAGATGGTACGTTTGGTGTGTGTCTGGGCGTGAATGTGTGTGCGCGCGTGTGTGTGCAAAGAGATCGGTAGAGTGGGGCCAAGTGTTTTGTCTTTTCGGGTCCCACTCGATCAAGAGTTGAAGAAGTCAGAAGCTAAGGAGTCAGCGTAGAGCAAAGAACTGTGTAGTTTACGAAGCATAGGCGTAGTTTGTTATTTTGTGTTCGTTTGTGTCGTTTTAATTTTATTAAATACACGTATATTTATTATTTTATTCACTTTTCTTTCTTTTCCTTGTAGTGATTGAGAGAGAGAGAGAGAGAAAGAGATTTCAAAAAGGACGAATGGGTAATCAGATTGTTTGTAATGGAGCGAATGATAGGCTGAGTGAGGAAAGAATGAGAGGGAATGAGTGAGAGAGCGAGAGAGAGCGCGTGAACCAGTGTAACAAAAGACGAGGTATGAGTCAGTAGAGTAAGAGACGCGAATGGAGAACGAAGGCGTTACGAGCGGACAAGTGTGATGTAATTAATAAAATTATTAAATATCAAAAACTACAACATTATCATATAAGATTAAAACAGATTCTGAATAAGTGATAATAATATAATTAATTAATAATAATAATAATAAGACACATACTACACTCTGGGTAACAAAATTGCTCTTTGTAACTTCCATTAAAATCAAAACTTTTAGATTAGGTAAATTTTTTTTCGTGAAACAGTGCACGAAGACTTTTGTGACTGACTGTACGTAAGTACAATTCAGCCTCCCCTATCCGGACCTTTATTATCTGAACACCATAATATTGTATTATCCGAATAGAATGCTTTTATTAATTTAGCAATAAATATTTTCTCTTCTCACAAATGTGTGCTTTTTTCACATACTTATTATATACACTTTATTGTGCTTGGTTAAAGAAATCCTGGAAATACAATAATTTAGATTATAAAAAGTACTTAACTCTACGGAGTTACTTATGGTAAAAGACGTATGAAATTTACAAACCAAAGTAGTATAGGAGCTTCAAACATTAAAGTAAACTATCAATTTTATCGATCTGCATTTGAATAAATGAAATTTAGTATCAACGTAACGATTTTATGTTCTTAATTGAGGTACGGAAGACTCTGCTGTATGCATAATAGAGTATAGCTATAATTAGTGGTCATTAAGATCATTTCCTCAATATGTACAATATTGATAAACCCAAAAGCAGTAAAAAGTGATTAGTGTCCATTGAATATCCAAAACTCTTGTCTTCCTCTTTTGAATACTACTTGAAACTTGGTAATTACATGAAAACCATTATAAACAACTATAATAACCTAACATCAAGTATATGGAAATCATTATGAAATAAATGTAATAACCTAACATTAACTTTGATCAAACATTTATAATGATAATTTAAATGCAAAAAATTTTCAAAAGTAGTTTCTCTTAATGATTATAAAATTCTAAGTTAAGAAAATTAAAAATTCGTGCAGTATTAATGTTACACTTTAATTTTGACCTAAATAATTACGCTTTTAACTTCAAAAGAAAAAGCGAAAAAAGAATAAAATCAAAGAAATTTCACTGAATTCTGTTTGAGCACAAACGATTGACATTTTATTGAAGTTTCACGGTCGCAGAGTACATAACCTGATCTTGACAGGACCTTGAGTGGCACAGCTAGATAAGAATATCTCAACAGAATAATGAATGAGTTAAGTCAAGGGTTTATCGATGTTTATCGTTGAAGTGCGTCCGTAACGATAAATTCTACTACCGCGAAACAATGAATGCAGCTGGCTTTGTTTTAAATTTGAATTTAAAAGCAGATAGCGTAAGAGGGGTACGAAAGCAGGCTACAGTAAGAATCGATTCCAGACTAAATTTAGGTCAAGGGTCACAGTCTTAAAGAAACTCCGTCGAGCTCCAGAATTCTCTGATTCTGGAACAGACGTCGTAACGAAATTGGGCTGAATAAATCCTGATTTCAAGGAAATTTGTTCCAAGAAATTTCAAATAATTTTTGTATGAAGTATAACATAGACAATATAGTGTTTAATACCCATAAACGATTATACTGCAGTCAAAAAACACCATACTGGGCTTATAATTTACTTAATATCATAATTTAACACGGTTGGTTGTGAAAGGTACTTTATAACTACACAAAGAAACAAATTAGCATAATTAAAGAGCTTGAGCAAGCATAAAGTACTATTGATTTTATAAAATATTTATGATGTGTATAGATTAATACATATGTGGCGAAATAGTAATAAAAAGATAATTATATTTGAAACTTACACTTCAAGCTTTGGACATGCAGGTCTTCATTAATGCTGTCCAGGTTTCGAATACCTAAAAGAAAAATGATTGTTAATACTAAGGAACTGCATTATAAAGAAATCCAAAAATTCAATTTAAATTATGAAACATCCTGGCCTGGATTTAACATAAACCTAACGTTGTATTCCTAGTAGCGGGAATGAGTGCAACGCATAGGGGATTTTTAATACTAGATTTGCGGGCATTTCTTGTACATCTATTTCTGATATACAAAATGTTCGGACGAAGCTAGAGAAAACTGAAGGGGTAACTCTATGCAACATTCTAAGACGAAAATCAAGAGTAACAATATTGCGTTTGACGCTTTGTTTATTAGTTATAAGCAACTAAAGAAACGGGCTATTTTACGCCTGAGAGCAGGCAAACGGAGCAACACGGCAGGTAACGTCACTAGCTACACAGTGATGCTCATACGCAACTATGTGCGGAATATGGCTTACCTCTGAACAGCTACAGAGATACACGTAGCTACGACAGAGCATCCCTGCATAGTCATTGACGTTACCTACCGCGTTGCCCCATTTGCCTGCTTTTAGGCGTAAAATAGCCCGCTTTTTAAATTGCTTATAACTAATAAGCAAAGAGTCAAACGCAATATTAGTTCTCTTGATTTTCGTCTTAGAATGTTGCATAGAGTCACTCCTTCAATTTTCTCCCACCTTCATCTGAGCACCATGTACGTATACTAAAAAATATGTATACATCGTACAGAATTTGAAACTGCTGAGCTGAGAGGGAAACAGATTTGAGTATATTTGTATCAGTCTATCGATAAAAGTCAACAAAAATCGATAGAAATAATAGTAATTGTTTTTGTAAAGTTTGCTCGTGAAGTCTGAAACCCATCAAGTTGACGGCTTCCGTAAACCTAGTGTTAAGAGAACAGTTTTGTACGGCGAGGTTAATCAGACTTAATATAACTATACGACACGGCTGTACTGGTACAAGTCTTGTTTTTGAGTTTCGTTTTAGTGCTTTTAATGGTCGGGAAAACGGAGTAGTAGGGATGAGATAAGGTGAGGAAAATTTGGGTTCAAAGAATACGAGTGTCTTAGGGATCAGAGGACATAGATGAATTATTAGTAAGCGGCAAAGTACTTGGAAAGAGATGAGTGCTGAGAGGATGATTATTACGATAAGCAGGTTTGTTTGAGTAGATACGGATATAATAGCCAGGCATATAACAGTATTTCAACAGTACATATCAAAACTAAGTATAGCAAGTTACTATTAACGAGCACCAAGCCTGAGGTAAATGTAACATCCAAATTAGTGGTTCTTTAATTTTCTATAATTGTATAATTTTTTTACCCTCAAGTAGTTTTGTGAAAAAAATGTAGGGTTGATTTGAGCCGGTTATGAAAGTGATCTAGATGAAAAATTTTTTTTTTAATTTATATCTTTATCCTTGTGGACTTGGCTCATTTCCGTATGATATAATTGATAAAATTATTTTTTTTTAATTCGTGATTTAGATCGCTTTCGTAATTACCACCACATCTGCTTATTTTTATTGTTAGACTTATGGCCTCAGTGATTTTAATGTTCGGCAAATTTCTCTTAAAATCCAAAATGAAAAGATTAAGAATCACTAAGCTAAACTGTAACCTAATATCCTCAACCAGACATACCCATTCCAAGCCTAACTTATCTCAAGCTTGGTCTAAATTTAATATCCTAACTCAGACCTAACACATTTATCCGGATATAATCTATTCCGATTGAATCCGAATCGTGCGCTACGACTAAATTTGGCTATACAGTAGAACTCACCCATGTATGAACTAATAGATAAACAAATGTGTTCAGATAAAAGAACCTTCAAATAAATTTCATTTACCTAAATGAATGTTGAGAAGATTAACAGGTCGTTTAAATGTCAGCGTATCCTATTTTTTTCACTGTTGTTAAATTTTATTATTTTGTAACAGGAAACAGTTAATTATGCAAAATAATCTCAAGAGAGATTAAAATTGCTTATTGTTAGAAATTGAATACAAAAATAATACGAAGCAAAAATTAACCGTAAACCAGCTTTCTCTTAACGTACTTTCTCAAGGGTTTCTTTTTAGAACTCAAGCCACATCTGGCATTTTAGAAACTTCGAAAACGTTAAGAATCAGAACAAAGGAACTGAAGGACCCGGACAGGTTTGTAGGAATTTTGACCACTGTGTTTTGCTAGTCTCATCACAAAGCTTGCAAGGTTCGATCACAGTTGCCCTTCCTTGTACTATATACTGAAGTATTATAATATTTTAAATAGCAGTGTACTTTATTTAAGCAATATAAAACCCCATTTCCAATAGTTATAATAAAAAAAAAAATCAATTATCAATAAGAGCGTATTTCATTTGAGCAATATAAAACCCCATTTCCAATACTTATAATAAAAAAAAATCAATTATCAATAAGAGCGTATTTCATTTGAGCAATATAAAATTCCATTTCCAATAGTCATAATAAAAAAAAATCAATTATCAATAAGAACGTATTTCATTTGAGCAATATAAAATTCCATTTCCAATAGTTGTAATAAAGAAATAATAATCAATTATCAATAAGAGTGTATTTTATTTGAGCAATATAGAACCCCATTTCCAATAGTTATAATAAAAAAAAAATCAATTATCAAGCGACACTTTGTTCGAATGATAGAATATCTGCGAACAATATTCAAATAATGAAAGTTTGGAAAGCTTATACTCGATTGTACTCTAATATCAAACGTGTCCCAAGCTCCATAACAAAAGTCCTTTTCGGGGGACAGCGTTCACGGGGAGGACAATAAAACTTCGAGCCGAGTAATATAACGCGCGAACGTGGCGGGATTTGCGGGCGCGTGCGGTGATTTAAAATAAACGCAATAAAGTAGGCCGATCTAGGTACGGAAGGTGGGCGAATTCGAGCAAGACAAATGTATTAGAATAACATGCATAAAGTTCCCTTCCCGTTAGAACTTTACGACTTCGTACAAGCCCGCTAGAACGGGGACGATACCGTCAGAGGGGAACAGGCTTTCGCCGATCGATAACCAATATCCATGGAAACTGGATTCACATCGCGATGGGACCTACCTCTTTCCCTTCACACGCGACACATCCTTCGGCTCGCTCCCGTTTTCCTCACACGTACGACATTACGCGTGTACAGACCTCGCGAAGTCTCCAAGATCTCGTTCCGCCATCAACTACCGACGGCCAACAATATCTTGTTACTTCTGCGCCTTCCGGTCGAGAATCTCGAATAGACTCTTATGGATCGAGGTCGATTGACTGTTTGTGTGTTCACGAAAGGATATTTATTTTTAAGTAGATACAATATAAATTGTTACGTTTTCAATTAGACTTTTAACCCCTTGCACTATTTTGACGAGTCTGACTCGTGATGAAAATTTTAGGCCAAACATGGATGTCACGAGTCGGACTCGTTGTTCAGTTCCAGACCAAACATGTATATCTCGAGCTTGACTCGTACTCGACATTTCAAGCCGAACATGAATATCACAAGTCTGACTCGTGGTCTTAATTTCGGGCAAAATTGATATTTAATTGTTTATTTATATTGTGTCTTTCAGTTTTAGGTTTAATATTAGTGAGATAATCAGAAAACTTATTTGAGTTCAAATACTACTACCGCGGATTTGCTTTTACATATTTTTATTTCGTTATTAATTAATTATATTATTATTACTTATTCAGAATTTGTTTTAATCTTATGTCATAATTAACCCTTTGACTGCGGAAAGACTCTGAGCCGAAACGCTTCGCGTCGACGGCGTGCAGCCGGCACTAACTGTCGCTGGGGACTGAATACTTTTTCACGCAATCTGAATCTGTTCGGCGGTGTATTCAATTGTAATATTGTACAGAATCAAATTACTGTTACTTTATCCACTCCAAAATTAATATTTTTCAATTTTTTAAATATTTTTTATCTTCAATATATATTATTTATTCGTCAAGGGTAAAGTTTTAAAACGCCATAATTTGATAATTATAATGTATTATAAAATATATAAAATGAAATGTACAAAACGAACTCCAAACCATACATAAACAAGAGCTTACAATAACAAACAGACAATAACAAAATTAATAGTGCATCAATTATGGGCCGTATTTTATATAAGAGGTCATTGCTTCTTATGTTGTTATCATTAAAATGTAGCATTTGTAATAAAATCATGAATCTGTCTCGTGCCATAATTTTGCGAAACATGTTGGTCTTTATTAATTCGTCAGTCGACCAATACTCATTTAGTGTTAATTTCTTTGTCCGTGGCATTAACATTATAATGGCCAAAAATCCATACATCTCACCTATTGATGTGGGTTTCCAGGAATTAATCCGGGAGTGTGTCTTAGGCGAAGTATTTCCTTTTATATATGTGAAATAATTGTTCGTTTCTTTTACTATATTAGACACTAAAATAAAATAAAAGACCAAGGTATGTTGTTTCTGAGTGTTACACGGATATGATAAAATAATTTCTTGACAAATTCAGTAAGACAGCAGTAAATGATCAAAGCCGTCGCCGAGCGCACATGTGCGCCCATAGTCTATATCGACGGCTTGTGCTGGGCACATATATGCGCCCGTAGCAGTCAAAGGGTTAAAGTATATATAAAAGTTTTTGATTCAAATTCAGTTGAATTCCACAAGAGTTCCATCGCGTGGATAAGATGGGTCTCAAGTTTCGGCACGCGTGCTCCACCGCTCGTCCTTCACCGCGACAATTGAGGCAGCCGCGTTTGGCCTGACTTTTTCCGAGGTTCCGAATAGTGCAAGGGGTTAATTTTAGTGGTATTCTTCTGAAAACAATCTATACATATAAAAATACATGTTCTGACTGAGTAATTGATACATCATCGCAGAGCCTAAACTACTGAACCTAGAAACATGAAATTTGGACAATGGGTTGGAATGACGTAGGCACCCAATACAGAAGGATTTTTAGATATTCCACCCCCAAGGAGACTATACAGGGGTTGCAAGGTCGTTTGAAAATCCGCTGATTTTGAATCAAGTACTATGAAAAGTGGAATTTAGCTTTTTGGTCAGAAATAAAGAAATACGTGTTTCAACGTTTTTTAATATTCCACCTCTAAAAGGGTTAAATAGGGGTTGATCTAATACTCTTAACCCTTTCGCGGCGAACAGCGCCTTTTGGCGCTCAGCTGTAGACGCTCACTCCTTTTGGCGCCCCGTTCACTTGTTATCAGTAACTGCCCAATAATGGCCATTAAGTCGTTTGTTTTCGATGCGCTAGCAGCACACGCTTCTCGCGCAGAGATTTTTTTACATAATCAAATATAATTGTGGGAATGCGATCAAGTGGATGCAAGTTTGAAAAAGTCTGAGGAGTGCTTGAGTTGGGCGATTTTCCACCGGCGCACCGGCTGCTTAGAGCGCAATTCATTTCTGAGCGCTCCGCCGTGAAAGGGTTAAATACTGTACGAATGCGATTGAGTGGGTACGATTCTGACAAAATATGAAAAGTGGTTGAGTTGAACGATAGCCGTGTAAACGCAGAATATTTCGCAAGAACTGCTACAAAACGCGACTTTTTCACTAAATATTTGTAAATAAAAAAAAGAACAAAAAATTGTACAATTTTTTATATCTTACTTTATATTTTATTTTATTTTGTATGTTTAAAAAATATATAATCAGATATCGAAACCACAAATTATCTTGTTTAGTTTGTTCCAAAAAAGAATCTTAAAAACCTCTTCTTAATTTCGAAAAACTCGGCTCGAAGAACGCTCCATGAATGGAATACGCCAAACGCGTCGTGTTGGGCGTAACAGACGTTTAGGGAGAAGAAGCAGAACGATATAGAACGGGAAGTGTACCGGGGAATTTAATCGTAGATCATGAAAAGATGGAACTCTGAGAGGGAGTCGATGGTAGAACTATCTAAGTTCGTTACGAGCTGTAGTGTGCCCACCTATATCGTGCAGTGTTTATGGCAGAATTCAACCGTGATCCCCATTATCCTATTCCGGGGGCCATATAACTTTGACAGGAGCACCAGACTTTGTCCTATCAGGTTTGCGGTTAATGAATAGCCGAGTTCCGCACAGGGCTACCAACTTAGTGGAACTGAAATCGATTGCACGTAGTCGACGAATAGAAGAGGAAAAGTCAATTTCGTCATAATCGAATTGACCAGAGGTGTGACGGCGATCACAATGGGGTATAAATAATTGAGGTAATGTAGGGTACGTATAAAGGTCCTTGTACCTGTGTAAATAAAATAAGCGTACTGACCATTATTGCCGGCACTGCGCGAAATCATCGGGCCGGCGTAATGGAATGGTCCCAGGGATTTTCCCTGGCCCCCCTTTCCCAGTTTTTCTGGAAGCGTTTTCGTAGCGTCCCTTTTCGGCGTCAGCCGAAATGCGGACGCCTAAAAAGTTAGTTAGCAGCTAGCAGCCTGTGCAGGCACTTCTGCACTTCTCGCGCTTCTTTATATCATTCAAAGTTATCTTTCTGCGAGTTTGTTTGATTAACCCTTTGACTGCTACGGGCGCATATATGCACCCAGCACAAGCCGTCGATATAGACTATGGGCGCACATGTGCGCTCGGCGACGGCTTTGATCATTTACTGCTGTCTTACTGAATTTCTCAAGAAATTATTTTATCATATCCGTGTAACACTCAGAAACAACATACCTTGTTGCTTATCAACAAGAAAAATCTCGTTTATTTCGTCAGTTTTCCCTATATCTTAAATTCGTTTCATCTGTTCATCTGCCATTTGACAAAAGTTATGTATGGTTGGGAGTTCGTTTTGTACATTTCATTTTATATATTTTATAATACATTATAATTATCAAATTATGGCGTTTTAAAACTTTACCCTTGACGAATAAATAATATATATTGAAGATAAAAAATATTTAAAAAATTGAAAAATATTAATTTTGAAGTGGATAAAGTAACAGTAATTTGATTCTGTACAATATTACAATTGAATACACCGCCGAACAGATTCAGATTGCGTGAAAAAGTATTCAGTCCCCAGCGACAGTTAGTGCCGGCTGCACGCCGTCGACGCGAAGCGTTTCTGCTCAGAGTCTTCCGCAGTCAAAGGGTTAAGGGTTAATCTCATGCATTAACGTATGGTTGTGTGTGAGTTGATGGGTCACGTACCGAATTTCCTTTGTTTCGGCACTCACTTTGTCTAAGCATGTAACCGTAAACTTCGATTGTGTTTAGTTACTTGTAGGCCGAAATAAAAGGGGTGATTCTAGGCGTTGAGATAAGACGAAAATCAAGAGTGACGAAATTTCGTTAAACGCTTCGTTAATTAGTTATTAGCAATTAAAGATTGCGCAAAATTAGGCAATCCAATTTCTTTATTAGTTCAATTTCACACCTAAAACCCGTCAAAGATGAATACAGAAATTCAGAAGTCCCTAAGAAGTCATTTTATTGGTTTTTGTTGAGGTACAGGAAACTTATTTCTACCTGAAAACTCTCCATACTGAAATGGTTTAGGGGGTAGCAGGTATAAAGTGTTTGCGCTATCGCCGCTTTTAGTTAGTCCATTGCTATTTGTATTGTGCGCCAGTCATATAGACCACCGATATACTTCATTAATAAATATATAGTTCATTTTTCGTTATTTAATTTCTTTTTCACATAACCCCTCAACAGTTTATACTAACAAAATACCATCCACGACACACGATTGACGTCACGCAACGGCTTCAGGAGTGAAAGGGTTAATACTACCAGCCAACAGAAAGTAATCTTCGCCAAATAAGCTAAACATAACTAAAAACAAAGAGCAAGCAGTTTGTAGAAGCTTCCTACCCTTCAGGGAAAACGGTTTCCGCAAAGGGCAGCGCGCAAAGCGAAAATCTAATCCTACATGTCAATGAGATTGGCCCCGTGACTAACGACATTATCGAAGTCACGATGTCGTTCATTAGCGTAACGACGCGGCTCGTCGAAGTAAGCAGTTCCGGCGCTGGGGCCCAGACAGCTGGAATGGAAACGGAAGGACACAATAGAGTTTCGCGATTCCACGAACAGCCTAGGCTACCAAAGGGACTGTTTAAGTCCCGTTAAGCCCGTAAGCCCTACCTTGATGCCGCTATACAAAGGCCACTGCGGATACCTTTTCGAATTACGCTTCGAAGAACAATCTGTGGAGGGGATCTAATGGACTTCTTTTTAATTCTTAAGATAGGCATCGTGGAGATTTGCTGCACTTGTTCACGCGCTTGATTCGGGATACTGAAGTTCAGATTTCAATTGGAAAATTGTCAACTAAAATTGAATCCGTACCTGCACTCTGTTCTGTTAGAAACTATGGTTGCAATAACGGGCAAAAGCTTAAGACCGAAGAGTCAACGATAATAAATTAATTAATTTATGAGAAACAGCATGATAAACAAGATTCGTATTCTATGCTAATCAATAAATAGTGCCCTACCATAATAACAATAAAAATTAATATATAGACAGTATTTGCAAACCATAAAACAAAATTGAATCCGTACCTGCACTCTGTTCTGTTAGAAACTATGGTTGCAATAACGGGCAAAAGCTTAAGACCGAAGAGTCAACGATAATAAATTAATTAATTTATGAGAAACAGCATGATAAACAAGATTCGTATTCTATGCTAATCAATAAATAGTGCCCTACCATAATAACAATAAAAATTAATATATAGACAGTATTTGCAAACCATAAAACTATGTTTTACATTGGCCTCCCGTCTTAAACTTTTGTCCGCTGCTGCACATGTCATTTTTGACACACACACACACACACACACGCGCGCGCGCGCGCGCGCGATATGTACATATATAATTAGAAGGTACAATTTATGACTATTTTCGTCACAAGGGTACGTGGTTATTGTACTTGTTGGTTAGTTATTCTACCAAATGATTGCGTGGGTTTAGGAATATTGTACACACTATCTTTTCTATACTTTATTTATTATCGACCATTTGCCTGCGAGCAGGCGTAAAACAGCCCGTTTTTTTAATTGCTTATAACTAATAAACAAAGCGTCAAACGCAATATTGTTACTCTTCATTTTCGTCTTAGAATGTTTCATAGAATTATCCCTTCAATTTTCTCCTAGCTTCGTCCGAACACCCTATATAACAACCGTGTCAGACACGAGTATTTACGAGAAAGGTAGTTGTGAATGATCCCTCCTAATAGCGAGGGCAGGAAGGTCTCCACAAAACTATCTCAAATGCGTGCATTGTGCAAGGATTAAAAACGATCTCTAATTTTCATTTTCTCAAATACGCTCGGTTTAATCAGCGACACAAAAGCTCGTGAGCGCATGAGGCGTGAACAGGTGATTTACTCTGACAGGGCGCGAAAATGTAAGAAAAACCGTCGCAGATAGCACATTATTTATGAGGCTGGCGCGGCTGCCTAAAGGAAGAGGCTCGCTGTCGCGCTGTTCGTGAGTCTCACCGCCACCACGTTGTGCAAACAGTGACCCGATGCCGTGACTGCCGGCTGTAAATCAGTGTACACACCCTCCCGCGACGCAACCGTCGTCCTAACAACCCCTCCTATAGCCTACGTCATCGGCGTTCGACGCGAACCCGATCGGGTCCAACCCGAAGGAACAACCTGTGCCGTTGCCACCGACTAAGCTTCCCCTGTCAACGCTACAAACTTCCCTGCTCCCCTTTAGAACCTCGTTTAACTGAACGTTTGCACTTTGTCAGGTGCAAGGGGTGACTCGAAGAAGGGTGACTATGTAGAGGATGCATGGACGATTAGGGTACCCAAAGCTGAATAGATATCGTTCCACGCACTTCGTATATTTCTCGTTGAAATTTGTTACAGTGGAAAGTCCTTGATGGAAATATGTGGCGACCTTTCTGGCCTCGCCACTAGGGGGGATCAACCGACGACCTTTCTCGCAAGTACTCGAATTCGTCACGGTTGTTATATACAGTGGCTCCAAAAAGTATTCGTACACTATGTCGAAACAAATAAATTCGTTTAACCCTGAAATTTTGAGTGTGATAGAAGTATTTGATAAAACTTTGTAGGTATGTAGCTCGTAATAGTATACGTATGAACTAATCTCTTCTTGTCATCTAAATGCCATTCTAAAGAGGTGAAACCAACGTTGAAGTTTCTGAGTTTTCTCTCATTTTTTAAAGATAACTTTGTAATCGTACTTGATGGAGCAAAACCTTTCAAATATAAAATGTTTAATTTTTAACACTCTATTGCCGTGGCATAAAACAAAAGATCCCAGAAAAGCTTGTATTCAAGGCGTAAACAATCATTAAAATTTTGAGGTTCGTTATCAGTTGAATTTATTAAAAATTGTACTTTGAAGGAGAAAAAATGCATTTGACGAACTGTGAACAACACTGGTTCAAGAATAACTAATAACAAAGGTAAATGGAATCAATGACAGCACCCTTTTTGAGGAAAAAATGGGAGATCTCCCTATTCAGTTGGCTAAGTACTAATGATCTAATAAGTGTTATGAAGTAGTTGTCAAATGCATCAAATTTTTTATTTAAACGCAATGCCCAAAGTTTGAGATTCATTTTCAGCCCCTTTAAAAGAGATTTTGCCGCCAAAAAAATTGCTCCATGCAGGACACACCATGCTCTGTACACGCATAAAGTTTCATTGAAATCAGAATTTTAGAAGTAGATGAAGTTCCTTATAATACAGTGTATGAATACTTTTTGGAGCCACTGTATACGAGTTCCAACCTGTCCCTTTTCACCCGGTGTCAAAGGCATGGGCCTGTTAGATAAACATTACTGATGAGTCCACTAGCAGGCCCCGGACGAAACACCAATTTTGTACCGGCTAGTTTATCGAAAGCAAATCCCGCCCGAAGATGTGTCATTTATTCAAAAAATAAAAAGTCAAAGTATTGGTGTTGACCTGCGAAGTGCCATTTGTGCTGTGCCATGTTTCGAAAAATATCACACGGAAATCAATTAAAATTCTTAAAATTATTTTCCTTTTCCAATCTTTCTTGTTCATGTATTTTATTTTTTGAAAAATCTTTAATTTTTAATAACAATAACCTTTTCAAAAATAAATTATTAAATTTGTATAAAAAGAAAAAAAATGTAATCCTTCCTCGTTTTCCGTAAAATTTACAATTCGTCCATTTCCTCTGCGTTCGACGTGTATACTCGTCATTGCTTCATTTTAATTCCGCATTCTGTGGGGAATTCTTAAAACTAAATTGATTTTTGTTATTCAACTGCTACATATTGTACAAAAAATATGACAGAAAATTAAGTAAATGTTTTGAAATAAAAGAAATTCAGTGTTTCTTAAGGTGTAAAGAGTAACAGTTGCGTCGGTATCGCATAAAATCCAACGCGATCACTCTCGAAACTTGGTTAAAACGTCCAAGTTGCGAAGCCCAAATTAAAAATTACACGCGTAACAGTGAACAAGGAAGTTTCCAAGCGGCTCGAGATATTCTTTACAGGAAAAGCAACCACCGGTCGAACTTTCTTCGCGAACCTCGTTTAACAATTGAATTATTATCGGGGATAAAGTTTGAAACATGCAAGTTTCTTTGAAATTGTTATTAAGCGCTTGGATAACCGTCGCATCAATTCTCGTTGCAAGCTAGCCAGTTACACTTTTTCCTCGAAAGAACTTTCATTTATATTTACCTGGCTCGATAATGGGAAGTATTTTCAGGTGAATCTTTCTAATTTAAACGATTAATTTTTAATTATAAATCACCATAATGAATTGAGTCTTTCAACAACAATACTAAATCGTCCTGAAAGTTTGCAATTTTTTATGCATCTTGGTTTATACTATTTCTACCACGATTTTCTGTATATCTATTTTGACCAAAAGGTGACTTTTGACACCTTTGCGTTTGAATGCAAATAATGGCAAAAACTGTCGGGATTTCAAATTATCAGTTAAATATAGATAATTTGAGCAATATAACGGGAACAATAGTTAAAAAATATTACCTTCTTCATTTTTTTTTATTTTTATTAGAAAGATAATCAAACATTGTAATATCATTAACTTAACGAACTTTCAGTCTCATATATAAAAATTCAATCTTTGTAACAAAAAAAAAAACAATAATCATAAAAACAGCATTGTAATAAAATTTTTTCGTTATTCAATACCACAGTTTTTACAAATCAATGGTTGCTCTACTAAGCACTTCCCACACGTATACTTTTCGCACCGCAAGCAAGTTCCTGTTGCTCTATTACCTGAGCAATACTTTATTTGGCACTTTTTTTGTCTACTTGGAAAGGATGTGGTTGGCAAAATGCAACATGGCGAAAAACAAGCAAATATCAAAATATCTTCCGTTACAACTGAAATCGGGATTCCCTAATCAGATTACAATTGATATGATGCTGCAAAATGGTGTTGATATTTATATGTAAAACGATTTAAAAGTAGACACTGTTATGAAATCCTTAAGGGGGTATTCTAGTCTAGAGATCAATTTTTTAGGTGCTATTTGGGATTTTTTTTTTTTTAAACCATAAAGACATTGTGTCGGGATTTGTGGCATGGTCTTGATCTATATTTAAGAAGTATACAGTACTTTTTTCATGAAAAAATATTTATAATTGTCGAAGATACAGCTAGTTTAGTAGTGCCCCTTCAATTGAACATGCCTGCATGGTTGCCACGATTTCGGCAGTTCTTCTTCTCTCAAATGGACAAACAAACATCCATTATGTTCAGTATGAACGTGACTATCGTCGGTACCAATAGTGTATAAAAACATTGAAGAGAAAATTTTTGGCAGCACTTTAAAGTTAGGTTATCGGTTCTTCGTGCTTTTTTTCAAATTTAGCGTGCCAAAAAAAAACAGTTAAAAACATTAGATTTTAAAAATTTTGGTACGGACGATAGAGACACATGTGCTGAAGGTACCCTCCAAATTTGGTCGTAATCGGTCAACTAGATCTTGAGATATCATGGCAACTATTTTGAAAAATGTGGTTTCGAAAAAAACGCATATAAAGTATTTCATACGAATATACCTGCTATTGCAGAACCGTGCAACAGTGCGTCGCACGCTACGGACAAACGCTTATAACTTCATCAATTTTTCAAATCCAACAATATCCACTGGTACAAATATTTTCAAAGGCATATACTTTCAGAAAATGAAATAAAAAAAAAATTGATTTTTTGAAGGTTCTAGACTAGAATACCCCCTTAAGGTGTCAAAAGACACCTCATCGTAGAAATAGGTATACTATATGCACATTTTTAGATGCAGGATGAGCTGGAGGAAAATGATATCGCTGAATTAATTTAACAACTTTCGAAAACCGAAAATCCAGTCGTTGTATCAAACGTGCTTTTCCTTTCTATTACAAATTTACTGAAATAGTATAAATGTTTATACATGTAGATATGAAACATAGCGCAATGTATGTGATATGCCATCAATCTTCATATAATATTTTATATTTTGTTGTTTTTGTTATCACATTCGTAATCGTCATATACTATGTCCTTTAACGAGAAAAAGAAATCCGAAAAAATAACGAGAAAATATCAGAAAATTACGAATTTCGTCGCTTTTTTAAACTTTGACTGTTATTTATAACTAAGTAAAAGCTTAAAAAATTATAACTATTCACACTCACATATTCAGGAATCTCTCCTCTATCTTTTCAGCCGAGTTAGACCTGTCTAACATTTTTAGTTTCGACGCAATACCCCATTTTTGCTCAAGATCTACTTTTTTTTTTACAAAAATTCGTGTTTTTTTGAAAACTGAGGGTGATAGAACAATTCTACTTCCGGATTCTTGTTTGGGTAGCTTAGCCCTATAACTATCACCCAATACATATTGCAAAACAGAAAAAAAAGTTTAAATTTGTTCCACAGTGTTATCCAATGTAATAAAACAAAAATACAAATAAGATTATTAATTTGTGAAATGTAAAAAGGGGAAAAGAAAAAAAAATGTTGTGCGGTTATTTGTTACAGTAAACTTATGTCTAACAACTATATCCGTCATCGCCTGATTACCGCGACACACACTGGGGGGGTGTTTTGTAAAGAGATCGCCACACTTAACTGGTTAAAACAGAATTTTCCTATATTATCGTTGGGAGAAACAAATGAAAATGGTCGGAGCTGCTCTAATCCCAGCATCCCTCCCGATACAAACCTAATCGAAACGTCGAATCGTTAATTCTCGTTTGTTTTCTAGCCATGCCGTTCTCGCATAATTTTCATGCCGATTCACAGCGAGGCAATTCAATTTTCAATTCTGCCAACTTAGTTCGCCGAACAATCGACGCATTACGTTCCGCGCTGATAATCACATTTCGCGATAACCGGTGTGCAACAGCCGTGATCTACGATAGCTTGTTTTATCCCGTTCGAGCAGCTAATCCGATTTCTGCTATCGTCTTCGGTTGCCCGGATTTATTTTATTGTACTCGCCGATTAATAACGTTACGCGGTTCGGGGAGCATCGATTCCGAGCGAACGCCCAATCCCTTGAAAAATTATAGTCCATTTGGTGTTATTATATTCGTTACAACACAACGATTCGACGCTCTACAGGGTGTTCGGACAGCCCTGGGCTTAAATTGAAAGAGTAACTCCCTGAGACATTCTAAGACGAAAATCAAGAGTAACGATTTTGCGTTGAGGCTTTGTTTACGAGTTATAACTAGTTAAAGATATCGTTTAATCCGGACCGTTCGACGCTTGAGAGCAGGTAACCGAGGCAACTCGGTCGGTAAC